>PVIR01003741.1:29031-70212 GCA_004026965.1 Petromus typicus | reverse complement strand
TTGTATCTTTTTCATTCAACTTTGGGAGTTCTTATGTGTCTAGGAATCTGTCCAATTCTTCTCTGTTTTCTATCTTACTGGTGTACAGGTTTTTTAAAGATATGTTGACTATCTTCTGGATTTCTGCTAGATCTATTGTGATTTCACCCTTTTAACACATGATTGCAGGAATTTGGGCCTTTTCCTTCTTTTTTTGATAAAGTTGGCTAAGAGTTTGTCAATTTTGTTTATTCTTTCAAAGAACCAATTCCGATTCTTTGATTTTTATGTATTATTTTCTTAATCTCCATTGCCTTTATTTCTTCTCTGATCCTTATTTCCTCCCTTGTATGAGCTGTGACTTTGTCTTGCTCTTTTTTTTTCTAGAAAATTGAGGATCAGAAATAGGTTCCTTTTTGAGATCGCTCTCTCTTTCTTGCATGGAAATTCACTGCTATCAATTTTCCTATTACTGATTTCATTGTGTTCCATGAATGTCTGTATATTGTGCTGGCATTATTGTTGAACTGTAGAAACTGTCTAATTTCTTCTTTAGTTTCATCTGTAACCAATTGGCTATTCAAGAGAGTGTTATTCAACTTGCATATGTTTATTAAGTTCTTGGAATTTCCTTTGCTATTGATCATCTGGGGCTGGGGATTTAGCTCAATCTGTACCGAGCCTATCTTGGAAGAACAAGGGCCTGAGTACAACCAAAACAAAACAACTCAGTCTTTTGCTCTTGATCTCCAATTTCAAGGCATTATGGTCAGATAATATACAGGGGATAATTTCAATCCTTTTTATTTACTTAAACAAGTTCTATGAATGAACACGTGTTCTATTTTGGAGAATGACCCATGTGCAGCCTTATTGTGAGTTATAACTGTTATATGTTAACTTGTGCTTATGATATTTTTCTGTAGTTAGTTCTTTTGTTGTTGTTTCCCCCTGCCTTTTACTTTCTCTTCTTGCCTAGTGTCTTCAATCTGTTAGGCCTCATGGAGTTGTAAGCCTCATTGTCTTTTTCTAGGACATTGTTTAGAATTTTTTGTAATGCAAGGTTAATATTCATGGTTTCTCAGGTGTTCTTTGTGGTTGAAATGTTTTTATTTCTACATCAATTTTGAAGGATAGTTTTGAAGGCTACATTGATCTAGGTTGGAGGTTGTTTTCTCTGAGGGCTTCACTCCAAACCCTCCTTGATTTGAGGGTTTGTGTTGAAAAGTCTGTTGTAATTCTGTTGAGCTTTCCTCTGTATGTAATCTATTTATTTTCTCTAAGTGCTCTCAATATTTTGTTTTTCTGTTGAGATTTTGGTACTGTGACTATTATGACTATTAGATGTGGAGTTTTTATTTTTATATTATTATTAGGGTGAGTTGGAGTCCTGTATATGTCACTTATCTGTATGTCAAATTTTTTTCTCTTGCTTGGGAATTTTTCTACCATTACATCTGTGCACAGAACAGATAGATAAATAGATAAATATAGATAGATAGATATATCAAATTATACATATATAAATATATATGTATAATTTGCATATGTGTGTGCGTGCATGTGTGTGTGTGTGTGTGTGTGTGTGTGTGTGTGTGCGTATGTTGCATTTTCTCCTGTTTCTTTGTTGACTCCAGTCAGTCTTAAGTACTTGTTCTTTGCATCATTCAGTAATTGCCAGATTGCTTTCTCATGATCCTTACTACTTTAAAGAAATCTTTCCTTTCCTGGCCACTAACTGCAATCTTCTCTTCTATTTCTGAAATTCTGCCTTTGGATTCACTCGCTCTACTATGTAAGCTTTCAATGGAAGTTTTATTTTGTTGAATTTCCACTTGAATTTGTTCATTGGATTTCATTAATTTTCTATACAGGATTCCATCATATTTCTGAGGTCATCTATTTTTTTATCTGTGTCTTTTACCCTAATCATCATCTCTGCTGTTATCTGAGAGATTAGTTTCGATTTCATTTTTTCCAGATCTTATTTTCTGACCAGTTCAGAGAGTCCAGGTCATTATGTTTCAAGGTTGTCCATTTCATTAGTCCCTAATTCTCCGTTTAAAGCTTACGAATTTTGGATTTGGGTCTTATTTTCTTTCTCATTTTATTTTTTTGCAATTTTTAGTGGTTTTGGTTTAATTTCTGAACTGCTTGTAAACTGCTTGTTCCAGATATCTTTCTTGCTGATATTTGGAACCCTTAGGAAATGATTTGCTTCCTGGGTCATCTTCCTGATATCATTAGCCCTTAGGTCTCTATGTAAGTACCAACACAAGCCCACCACTTACTGTGTAGATGCAGATTCCAGGCCTGAGCTTTGTGGGATAGTACCACGAGAAATCAGCATGTAAGTACTATTCAGTTGGGGCACAGTTGCTCAAGACAGGTCTTGCCCAATTCTACTTCCAATGCTGCTGCACACCTTACTTAGAATACACTCTTTTTCAAAAGAAATGAGTAAATGCCGGAGGTTCTAAAACAGGACATTTACTTGGTGATAAAGGAGTCATTGACTTTAAAAGTCTGGTTAGCATGCACAAATATCTGCTATTTAAGAAATGAGAAATTAGCAAGAGTACCATTACTATTATTTTACTGTCCTTACTTGTCAAAGAAACAGATGATGACCTTTTGAATATGCCTCTGAACAAAATATATTACACTGAGAGTGGCTACCATCTTTCCAGGGATCGCTATGTTGAGTTTTTCTGAGAGACCTGGATGAAACTTTTAACATCCAAGGCCTTTTGACTTTTTCCTCTAAATATGAATCACAGCATTTTCTGCCTTGTTAACACACATCTATTAAATCTAGGAATATCTTGATTTGCAAATGTTTATTTTATTTTTCATTTTAATGTGAAAGAAAAAAAGCAGCATCTCATAATCTTTCCTCCTTATCTCTCTCTCTTTTTCATCATTTCCTTGACAATAAATTTACTCTGATGATTAAGGTGAGCTATTGTGGTGATTGTATTAGCCATTTCTTCCTTTACTGCCTTGATCTCTTTCTCTCTCTCAACTTTTTGACACAGATGGAACATCTCTTCCTGAAATTAGAACAGTTTTACTTGGCATACAAAGTCATTTTAAGAGGGTTATCAGTAAAAGGTGAATTTCCAGGGTTTACCAATGTACAGAGTCCTACATAAAGTCAGATACTGTCAAATCTGTAAAGCTCCTTATAGGCTGGTCTCCTGAGAGCCATCAGTCCCTGTCACAACCTATGACTGTGATACATCCAGACTGATTTTTAGTATTTAAGTATTTTCTTAATCACTGCATGATAAAATATTAACAATGATATTAGAAGCTATTCAGCAATTTTCAAACCAGAAATAGAAAGTGTCTAAGAAAAATGTTCATTTCTTTATTCTTTGTTAAGCAAAAAATGGCAAGTGAGAGATGTTTCTCTTTCTTCTTTGTCTCAATCCCTGTCTCTATGTATGAATTTAGTCATGCAAGATAAATGGTTATCACCCATCATTGTAGTGCATGCCTATAATCTCAGCTCTAAGAAGGCTGAGACAGGAAAATAGCTATAACCTCGTGCCAACCTAAACTATGTAGTGATATTCTGTCTCAAAAAATAAAATAATATTTAGCTCAGTGGTTCCAGCACCTCTCTTGCAAGTGCAAGGGCCCAGGTTCAATCCCCTGGTAACCACATACAATACTGGGCCTGGAGACTCACGCCCAGCAGCAGTCAGTACCACACACCACAGTGCCTGGTGTGGTGGCTCACATTTGTAATCCCAGCACTCATTCCGGGAGGCAGAGGTAGGAGGATTGTTGTGATGTGAGTTTGTGGCTGAGCTCAGGTCCACCCTGAACTACAGAGACATTGTTTCAAAAAAAAGAAAAGACAAAAACAAAATTTAACTAGTTACCTCTAGTATGAAATATGTACTTTTTGAAATTTTTATAGTAAGTATGTATTATTTGTATTGGAAGAGTTCTGAAACCAATCAGTGTGTGTTACAAAGTTATAACAGATAAGGTCAATGAATTTTTAGTAGCATGGAAAGCTGGTAAAAATAATGTATTCATTAATTATAGCACATGGGTTACTGATCTAAGTGCTATAAAGATATTTACTCCATTACTATCTCCATTTCACAGACTGCAGAAACTGAGAAATTTATTTGCATAAGGTTTCTGAGTTAGAAAGTGATGGAAAAAATTGTATTCAGTGATTCTCATCCCTAAGCCCACCCTCTGTATTATTATGTCTTCATAAATAAAAGTGTATTTCAGCCTGGGTTTATGGAATGCTTTAGTATGCTTCCTTGAATAAATACTACCTGATCTATCCTTGAAAATCAAACCAAAGGGCATAGTGCCCTGAAGGACTCATACTGACTTGTTTCTATCCTGTCTGGGCCTCTGGATACATTGCTACAAAGAGAAACTATTATTGCACTCTCTATACATGTCAAGGATAAATGAATAACTCAAGTATTTCCATTCTACCATTTTATTTACAATTCACTATAAACTTACAGTGCAAATTTTATCTTCATTTTGAAGATGAAGAAACTATTGGTTAGAAAGGAGACATCCTACCTAAGTTTTTACAAGTGGAAAATGATAGAAATAGGATTTGAAATCTACATATTATGATGGTAGAACAATTTTTATTATACCACACTATGATATTTTGAAAATATTTTCTCATTGTAACAGTGGACTAAGATCCTATATATCTTCCAATAGTATGGAACAGTTACACTTATCCTCTTATTTCTGCCCCTCCCATGTCTATCCTCATCCAGATGTGACCGACTTTACTTCTGCAGATAGCATCAAAAGTAGAACTTTCCCCACTTCTAAATGCTTGCACCTTTATTTAGAAATCACACATTGCCCAGAAGAGGATAAAACAATGGGAAGTTTTAGAGTTACTTCTTATCTAGACCATAGAACAGAAAATAATTAAAGATTCTCCATTAGGAAGACTGTGGAAAATGGTTGTAAACATAATATTTAATATTCTTCAGATCTGCAAATATTTGGACATATCTTCTTTCGTCTTAGTAATAATTCAAATGGAAGGCTCTACGAAGAATTAAAAAATGTCTGATGCCAGGAATCTCTATTGTTACCTCAGGGCTTATTGGACAGAATGTCCTGAGTAGAGTCACAACTCATGAGGAGCACTCAGGTGTTCAGGAACCACATTCCCAAAGGGCTAGTAATTTACCATCTCTTTTTAAATGTACTGCTAAAAGCCACTCTTAGACTTGAATTATAGTGGTTTTGCCCCAGATTTCTGCATTTTAATCAAGTGGGGTTTTGTTTTGTGGTTTTATTTATGGCCTACAAACTTCAAATCATTAAATGAAATCTATGATGACAAAAGAGAAAAATTCTTATTTTAAAAAGTCATTTGTTTGTGATTCAAAAGCACCTAAAGACAACTTTCTTTAAGTCATTATAGTTACTTATCCCTTTCACAAAATAATATAACTAATGTCATATCCACTACTCTAGGTATTGTGCTGAGATATTAGTACTGTTGATATTAATCAATGGTTAATTTTAAGCAGAACAACTCTTCAACTCTTAATAAGACAGTAGATGATAGTACATGGCTATGGAAGTTTAGTCTGTGAATCCTTACTAACACAGAAGAGGAAGTATACAATGGGCCCTTGACTTATGAACTTGATCAATTCGTAAGGGATGATGGGTCATAAATCAATATAACTGAGTTTTTGGAGAAAATGTGTGCAACTGGGCCGATAAATAATGGTTCTCCTGCATTTCTTCATATGCTTCTTAGCTGCTCTTACTTCTTCCTCTGAAAAATATCTGCTCATTTCAGATGCCCATTTTTGAAATGGGTCTTTAATTTTGGGTGGGCTGATGTTTTTAAGCTGTTTATATATGCTAGATAGTAGCCCTTCATCTGAGGAGCAGGCGGTAACGATTTTTTCCCACATTATTGGCTGTTTTTTCCCTCTGTTGGTGGTTTCCTTTGCTGAGCAGAAGCTTTTTAAAAGAATTAGGTCCCATTTGTTGATTTCTTCTGCCAATTCTTGTGCTATAGAGGTTTTATTCAAGAAGTCTTTCCCTAAGCCAATGTCTTCAAGAGTTTTACCTAACCTCTTTTGCAGCAGGTTCAGAGTGCCTGTTTTAATATTGAGGTCTCTTTCTCTATTCTTTCCAAGCTACGGGCCAATCTTGGTGTCACCAGCATCTAGATTGTGACTTCCCCCTCAGTTTGCTGGGCTACACATCAATCATCCACAGAAATACCCAGAAATTCAATAATATGTTAAGTGGTTCTTTTCAAATCAAGTTGACATAGCACAATTAAGAATCACCTATTCCTAGGCTTTTGGTTCCAGGTTCAAATTTAGGAGATATGGGACTTTCAAATGCGAACTTCCCAAAAGTGCCCACAAATGGTTGTAACTAGTTTCAGTGACAACATCTTGAGAGTTGAGTGATTAATACTGAGGCTAGAAGTGAGGAGATAGTAATAGAAAACTGGCCTGGGAGTAATAAAGGCTGAGCTCCTTTCCTGGCTCTGGATCAGAGTCCATGAAAATTTATGCAACCCCCTTTTCCTATAGGATCCCTCAGGAAAATATTTTTTTCACTTCATTTTAAGCCAGTAGAACTATTTCTTCAGCCAAAACCATGATATCTCAGTATTTGAACCACACAACAAAATGTTATGTTGTGGTTCTGTGTTGGGAGAAAAATCTCTTGTTCACTCATCGTTCAGCAACCAAAGTCTTAAAAATTCAATTGTGGGACTCGAAATTTGTTGCTCTGGGATCTTCTGGGTGACTAGGATTTAAAGGCTGGATTAACATTATTTTTGTGACCCTCCTGTCTAAGTTCTCACATCTATTACAAACTTGGTACCTGTTCCTTGCCCTGCCTCCCCTGCCATCTTGTCCACACTATAAACAAGTGAGCTCCATGCCCTACCTGAACGAGGCTTTCTTCTTATTTTTGCCAGGCTACCACTTCTTCCTAGAGGTATCTGCAGTACAATGCAATTTCATTTTGTAAACTTCAAGGCAACTCTGTCCCAACTAGCTACTGGGGCCAAGGCACGGTGGGGGCCACAAACATATTTGCAAAAGGCTTCAGAATACATCACCAGCTCCTCTGATATTGGCTTGTCCTCCTAACTGTGTTTTTCAAATCTGCCTTATAATTTCATTGCTGCAGAAATTTTACCAAGCAAGACAGGCAAAGAGCTTTTGGTGATCAGATCCTGCTCATATCTGTAGCCTTATTTTCAACCTCATGGGAGAATCGGGTATTGTTGCATTCTGAGAACTGGCCTATCATAGTTGGAACCATTCAGCTTTCATAGAACCCAATAAAAAATTTCTTTGTGCCTTCAAATTATCTGTTGAACCTGGGTGATAAAAATAATAGTTGAAGTCCATTTACAACCAGAGACATCATGGGAAAAATAAAGCCATCATCATATCCATCATATGACTATCAATTTCTATTTCACTGACTTAATTTTCACTGTACCTATGAAGTTAGTATTCTGTTTTCAGATGTGGAAACAGGCTACAAGCACTTAAAATGCTGAGATACAGTAGTTGTGTCTATACTCTGGGGATTATAAAGACAATGTTATTAAACTTCATAATATAAAGCAATGAAGCTCACCATTATGAAGAGACAGACACAGAGTCCCATGTGTAGGGGCACTCTAATAGTTATCTCTCTGTGGTCTTAGCGAACTGCTGTGTTTTAGATGAAGTGTGTCTCCCACAGCCTCATGAACTCATAAATGGGACTATTGAAAGCATGTTGATCCATGGGGGTAATGTACCTGATTTGCTACTAGGGGCATCTGGACTTGATGTTAGGGGGCCCTGGTACTCTCAAGAGAGTCAGGTTACTAGAGCATGACCTGGAAGAGAATGTCTCCTTTCCTGGATTTTCCCTTCTCGCTCTGCTTCTTGATCATGATTATGTGACCAGATTTCCTCACAGGTCCTTCTACCATGACTTTTCTTTGGTTAAGCATACTGGACATGCTCTGGAGCATGAGCTAAAATAAACCTCTTCTCTAAATTGTGAGTGTTGGCCTTTATGTTCCAGTGAAGTGACCAAGAGAGTAAACGTGATCAGTCAATCGTGCTCCTGCCTAGTGGGCACAGTTCTATTCTGAGTCTTCATAAATCTGAAAGACCACAACCCCTACTATTCAAATAGGCAATGGCAGAAATAAAGGAATGAATGCTAATTAAATAGGAAAATCAACAGTGCTTGACTAGGTGGAAAGTCAAATTAGACCCTCAGTTCTCAAACTTAAGAGCATCATATTCCCAAAAGAGCAATTGTGAACACTTAAATTGAAAACTACCACCAATATTCTGTTCCAAGATATTCAAGATATCTGCATATGGAATATACTCCTGAACTGTTTTTGGAAGATATTTTTGGACCGCATCACCCTCAGCGAAAAGTTAGAAAAAAATAGCTTTTCCAGCTGTTCTTAGCTTTGTGATTCCCCCTGTTCTTCAATTGTTGACATATAATGCGTGAAATATAAGTACAATAGTCAGATAAGGAAGACAGGAAAGAAATGTTAATGCCAATAGCAATGAATGATCGGAGATACCCTCACGTAAGCAGTCACACTAATTCTGGGTTTTAAAATAAAGATGGAAATTGGATAGGTACAGAAAAGGTAAATCATACTTCCTACAACCAAGATAACTTGGAGGAGTAAAAGCCTTGAAGGTAGTAAGTGCTGTGTTTTATGTGGGGTTGGGTGTGGTCAGTAAGCTATGGACAAAGGGCAAAGTCAATCTCAAGAGCAAATTTTTGAGGTACTTTTAGTTTTCAATGGATGCAACACAGAAGGAATAATATTGAGAAACAAAAGAGGACTTTTGCAATTTCTTCTGTGTACAAAAAGGGGGAGAATCTCATAATTTTTTAGTTCATTTTGGTAGAGGTCCATTGTAAGAAAATACATATCAAGCATGTATATTCATAATGTATCAATAAAGATTTGAATAAAAAAAGAAAATACATATCAGCTCTTGGATAGCTCTGTGTGTGTGTGTGTGTGTGTGTGTGTGTGTGTGTGTGTGTGTGTGTGCATGTATGAAAAAAGCCAAATTTTTTAAAGTGTATTTTTAACAATGCTGGAGCTCAAACCCGGAACCTTTGCACATTTTCTACAAGTATATAATCAGTATTCTACACTCCAGTAACACAACAGTTTTTATTAAAGTCTAATGTGTTACAATCTGAAATATATGACATAAAATGTGTATAAATGAAATATATATTTCATTTAATATATTTACATATATATTTATATTCTGCTTTTTGACCCTAATTCTCCTTATAAAAGTCCTCTTTTGTTTCTACTTTTAATATATTTACGTATAACATATATAGCTGTTAAAATATATAAGAAAATATTCATATGACTGATTATATATGTGTATTTCATATGCACATTATTGGTGCCAATATATTCATTAAATTCATTTCATGCCTCATGAATGATTAAGCACAATTTGAGAAGCACTCATTTAAAGGAAGTGAGATAATTTCTGCCATCATCATCTACTTTTTAAGCTTACAAGGAGCTATTAAGAAAAACCACAGATACTTGATTTTAGTTTTATGTTAAAGTATGTCTTAAGTACATTTGGAAACATTGACCCCTCTATATCAACTTTATTGGATTAAGAAACATCTAAAAGATGAGTGAATCATATTCCTGAGTCTGGGTCACGGAGTGATGGACTTGAGTGCTATATATGGTCGCTTGCCCTTTCCTCTCTGGCAATGTTGCTTTGCTATGCTCTACAGGTGTCATGAACTAAGCAACTCGGCTAGTTCATCCTCATCCACCATGAGATTTCTGCCTTACAGATAGCCAGCCACTCATTGAATCTCTTGAAACTGTCAACTAAATTGCACTTTTCTTGGATTAAAATGTGACTGGCAGGTATTGTATCTGAACAATAGAAATGTTAATTAATATGGAAAATTGCTACAGAGAGTAGACACACTGCTGGTACTGCATCTGATCACATAGTTGGAAACCACTGGAATTAGTTTGCTGAAGGAGTTTGGAAAAGTTTGGATATATGAACTAGAAGAGTTTTTGAATGCATTAAACAGAGTTTTATGAGTGATTTCGCTCAGTTCTCAGAATACCACAGTGCTGATAGGAATGTAGACAGTGAAAGCCAGAATTAGTGAGTTTCAGTTAGGGACAAGAACTTCACTGGCATTTGTACTATAGGCTACGTGCATTACATATTGGCAGAAAATTTGTATACATTTTGACAATGTCCTGAGACTGTAGGAGATTTAGATTAAGGGTGATTGACTAACATTCTGGAGGAAATTTTAAGAGAGCTCATCATTCAAGTTTTGGTACAGGAACTACTTTGGCTACTTCTAGCCAAATTTATAAGGAGAATTAGGGTCAAAAAGCAAAGTAAAAAAATGTGAAACTTAAATTTTGGCCTAGAAGGATCCATGAATATTGAGGTGAAAGAAGTACAGTTGCTAAAGAGATTAATGACCAAAAAAAAAAAAAAAGCCAATCCTTTGTACAATGACAAAAATGTAGGATTTAAGGGCACTTCAGGAACCAGCAAGATTCAGCCAGTAACAGGCTCATGTGTGCAAAGTACAAACCTTTCATTTAAGAAAAGATCCTTAGGATGAGTGCTGAGAAAGACCTCCTGAGAAATTGTTTCCCTGAGATTCATTTACTTTTAGTCAGCCATCATGACACAGACAGACTGCTACAGACATAGTCCAAAGGAGCCCTTTACTACTCAAATTGGCAGCCAACTTTTGAATGTTCCACATTAAACTGGTTTTACTACTATGCTGAATACAAAAGTTGTGAGTTTAGGAAAGCTTCCACCTTGGTGTCAAAGAAAGGCCTAGAAGATCCAGAAAGATGTCACTGAGAAGATAATGAAGGAAACTGTACAGGGGGGATCCTGGGAAGTGAGAAATACCAAGAAAATAGAATGTTTGCCAAGGAAAGCTGAAACCCAGAGTGAAGCTGCAGAACTTAATTCTTATCCTTCAGGGTTTTAGTATTGGCTTGATATGATCTTTTTAAATCTGTCTATCCCTCACCTTTAGGATGCAGATGTTCACTCTGCTGTATCATACAGTAACATTATGTGAATTATTTATGGTTTGTACCAAAGTTTGTCTTGAGTATAAGAAGGTACTGAGATCTTTGAGAAGTTCTGAAACTGTTGAGATGTTGGAGAAGAGATTATTGCATTTCCAATTTTATGTAGAATAGTTTAATTATGTTTAGTGAAATGTTGAACTTAGTATTGTTCTTCTTTGGAGATTAAGTATGGCTTAAGGAGATATATTTTGGTATTAAATTGACAACAGATGGATTGTGATTACTAATCCTATTACGTGAATATCCTTGGATTAACAAATGCCTAGTATTAAATGTAGAGTATTAACAAATTCCTATTAGTAGACTAATAAAGAATGCAATTGGTGTCTAGGTAGGACATGGAGGCATGGTCTTTGATACTATATATAGTCCCTTTCCCACTTGTCCTTGTACTGTTCACTTGCTCTGCTTTCCAGCCATCATGAGCTAAAGCTTCGTTTTGTTTGTCCACCTGCCATAAAGTTTCAGCCTTGTAACTTGGTGAGTATGTACTGAATCTCATGAAATCATGAGTTTTATTCTTTTAAACTGTATGCAATGAGAATTCTTACTCATGAGAAAGCGGACTAGTAGTGTTTAAGTAACTATAATAAAATAGAATTCATACAAAAATGTATAAATATATGATATACTAAATTTGAATTCTTCCACAATGATTAGGCATTAATTTGGAATGGGAGTTTAAGAGACATTAAAATAAAGACCCTGGCTTGCCTGCATTTCATATTCACCTTCTTCTAAAGGTGTCATTATTCAAGACAGTGATAGTTTCATCCTTTGCTGCTTTGAAGTTAGTTTGTATGTGTTTACTAAGGAAGATACAAAGATTCAGGGCCATTGTTTTTGCACATGCACTGCTCTTGGACCTGATAGCCAGATAAGCAATATCAGAAGAAACATATATCATGTTGCATTATGATAATATTCAATAATAGATAGTTTCTATGCTTATGCTTAGGTTTTGGTGCAATATGTTTAATTTTTATATTTATTACCATTTTAACTGATATCATTTAGACTTTAAGAAACTTGTCAAATTTTTTAGTAGAATCAACAAAATAATTATTTTTAGACTTGTACCATTGATTTTATTTTTAATGATCAGTAAGGAGTTATGATCATTTTAACTGGGATACAAAGTTATTTATAGATTACTTTTCTCATTCTACTGTAAATCTCTTAATTTCCTAGACCATTCTACATAGAATTGCCCATATGTGAGAGAAATACATCACAATTCATTCTCTAACATTTGCAGCATATGCTATTGTGGATCATAGCAATTATTTTGTGACAAAGGGAATGTTTCTAAGTAACAATGGATTTTGAAAGCAAATGAAGTTTTTCAAAGGTGACTGGAGAATCTGATTTAGTATCCATGGCCATACTATTTTGAAATACACTATTGTTATCCCTGTTGTTAGTTATTTTCAATTGTCTGATTTACAATTGTATTCTACGTATCAGGGGATTTGTAAACTTCATTTCAACCAAACACCTGTAAAAATCTCCCATATTTTTATTGGGTATAATGTTGAAATCAATGCAGTATTTAGTGGTAAGTTTTTAGAGAACTGTGCTGTCCAAAAGCTATACAGAGTGCTCCTTTTTTTCAATGTGGATGGCTTGACTAAGTCATGCCTTGTCTAGTGTTTAAAAGAGAAAATAAAAGGAGTGAAAGAAGTACATATATGTTTTGCTGATAACCCAAAGCTAATACCATAAAAGAGATAATCATGATTTTAAAATCATCTTAAATATTAGACCGAAGTGATAAGAAATTAAGAAATACAGAAATCTGAGATATGTATTAATTTCCAAATTTATGCTACATAATGCTTATACAAGTTCAATAAGTATAAAATTCCCAAATAGAATAAGGATAATTGAATTGGAAAGAAATTTATAGTGAAATATGCTTAACCACTCTTTTTATAGGTCAGGAAAACTGAATCTAGGAGGAAGAAGGAATTGATGAGGTCATACTGAATTAACAAGGGATCTAAGATTAATATATAGGCAATTCTAATCCCCAGTCCATTCTTTTCTTACAATTTCCATCCCAGTCCAGTATTGTATCTTGAGATGAGCAGTGATAAATCTGCCAAGTACTCTTTTGCAGCATTTGTACATACATTTGTTTATGGTACTTCTATATAAAGCTAATCTATATTAGGAGTTATTTTTTTGCATTGTTCTATGACATAATTTTTAACTAAATTGTATATTTGTCTACTTTTGTCATGTCTGTACATATATAATTCATTTCATTCTTTTTGAAAGACATAAGAATTGCAAGAATGGTTGCTTCCTAAACACTTTTCTTGTCAATGGATTTCCAGCATTCTTTTTGTTATACTAAGCAACTTCTTGGGCTTTTTTTTTTTCCTTTGAATTATATTCAGTTCTTAACTGTCAGAACTTTCTGTCCTTAAAACTTGGAGATTATGATAATAATTCTCAAAAGTTTTCATAAAATTCCAAGGAAAAGCATATTTCCAAGATATTTCTATCAGACAAGCATTATGCTAATGAGAAAAATGGATAATAGACTCAAAAGAAAGAAGGAAAACTAAAAGTTAATATTCTTGATGAATGTAGATTCTACGGTCCTGAATACGATACTGCAAATAATTCAGTAAAAATTTATGAAGATTGTACACCATGATTGTAGTTTATACATGAAACGTATGCCAAAAGCTTCATTTATCTGGAAGCCAATTCAATCATCGAAGCCCTATACTTATCAATAGATTTATTCATTAATGGAGCGAGAAGCTAAATATGGTGTTAGAAAGTGGACCTTGTTTGAAGGGTAGTTTCTCAGGCTGTTACTTGCAAGAATGTATTCTTGCCCCCCAGCTTCTCCTCTTGCAATGATTCCTGGTTTCTACGACTTTAATGATGTATCTGTCCTCCACCAGCCCCTTCCACCATACAGTTTCTTAGTTAGTTGACTTTGAACCCAGTCTATAGGAACCTGTCAGACAAATTAACCTTTCATCTTTTAAGTTGAAGTGCTAGTTAGTATTTTGTTCCAGGGATTAAAAATATAATGACCAAGTTGGTTTCATCTTAGTGATGGAGAGTAAATGTAATTTCAACATGCTGGATGTCAGATGTGCCAAGTTTGTATCCCCTGATATCTAATCATGAGTTCCAAAGTACAAAGGAGGTTAAGATTAAAAAAGTTTTGAGAAATATGTCCTGTGAGACAGGAGGAGTAGGAGTAGGTTGCCACTGAGGCCCTGTGTTGGGAATCATCTATATGGGAAAATTCCCAATGCCAATCAAACCACAATCAGCCTACAGAATTATAAGCATAGCTCCTTAGCTGATGCTAATTCAAAATGAAAGTGGATGATATGGCAAGAATACATGGAAACAGCTAAGGCATTTGGGGAAAGGGATTGGTCTAGGTGCTCTGTTTGTCCACCTGGCTATCAGATGCATATCAGGACTTATGCAATGGTTGATACTAATTATAGTATAGTCTAAAGTTTTGTTTATCCTTTAGAAAAGGGTGCAAATCTGGCCATTGTGACTTTATGTACAAGCCTTTCCTCTTTCAAATATGCCTCCAGCCACAATTCTGATATCTGTATTTTTCACTAAGTTCCTTGAGAGTCCAGTCTTTTTCTGGCTGTATGTTAATTTCTATCTAACTTAGCTACATGTAATACCAGAAATGTAAAACAATATCCACAAATATAATTTTAAAATGTGATATGCCATATGAAAGGAACCAAGGACAAATATTCTATAACTATTTCAATAGACACAGTAAAAACCTTTCACAATATCTAATACCCCTTCATGATAAAACCTCTGAAGAAAGTAGATATAAAAGCACTTTACTTCAAAATGACAAAACTCATATCAGTGGTATCTTGGATAATGAAGTTAATTTTTTCTGTGGTTCTTGGGAGAATGGCTATATTTGTGTTCCTGCCAAAATTATGGTCACATTTTTGTTCATGTGGTAAAGATGACCACAGTTGTGTTTGTTACCTAGTACAAATTTCCTAAGAAAAAACAAAATTTTGTCAAGTACTTCTGTTTGTGAACCAAATTACTCACAAACAAAACTGTTCTTAAACAGAGATACCACTGTGGTGTGTCCACAGCCACTATATAACTCATGATAAAAGAATTTGAAAGCATTCCATCAAAAGTCTGGAGTGAGAAAACAGTATCCATTCTGAGAACTCCTG
The DNA here is from genome assembly GCA_004026965.1 of Petromus typicus. NCBI lineage: Eukaryota > Metazoa > Chordata > Mammalia > Rodentia > Petromuridae > Petromus > Petromus typicus. The sequence continues at coordinate 54,834 of PVIR01003741.1, read as the reverse complement.
TTCAAATGACTTGAAACATTAGCTAAAGTAATCAGACAAGAGAAGCAAATGGCACAAATATCAACAGGGAGGATCCTTAGAACTTACAAATTAACAAAAGTTATTGGAAACAAACTCAGTGCTCAGTATAATAAATAAAATTCTTGCACACAAATAACAAATAAAACAAGAACAATATCAAGAAAACACTTCATTTATAATAACTTTTAAAAAACTAAATACCTAGGAATCAACTCTAACTCAAATGGAGAAAGACTTCTCTACAATTATCCAAAGAAATAAAAAATAAAAAAGATGAAGATGAAATGGAAAGATAGCCCATATTGCTAGATAGGTAGAATTGATGTCATTAAAATGGTGATGTTGTTGAAAGCAATAGGTAGATTTAATTAAATCTCTATTAAAATATCTACTAGTTTTTCTTTGCTTTGTTTCCCTTTTTTTACTATCAGTTTTTTTTCTTTCCTTTCTTTATGTATATAGAGTATAGGCCTACAAGAAGGGCAGAGAAATGGGAAAAAATGAGAATCAAGATGTGTCACATATAGGTATAAATACTCAATGTTGAATGTAATCATAATGTCTGTATTAACATCAGAAAAAAAAAAGCCAGTGCCAGGGATTTAGCTGAGTCACACCAGGCCTACCTTGTAAGCACAAGGTCCTGAGTTCAGTTTCTGATAACAGAAAACTAAAATAAAATATTTACTACATTCTTCATAGATAAAGAACAATCTTAAATATATAAGGACCCAGGAAAGATTCAGAGTAACCAAAATAATTGTATTGAAAAAAGAGAGGCATCACAATTCCCAAATTTAAATTATGTTACAAAGTATCAGGAATAAATATAACTCAGCACAAAAATAGTCACGTGGAGAAGTGGAATAGAATTTAGGATAGAGAAACAACAATGTATACATTTAACCATCTGATGTTTTTTAGAAAGTGGGCAAAATATATCCTAGAGAAAAGGAGCAAGGGCCCCAAAACATATGCTGGGGGAAAAAAAAGATAGCCTTACTAACAAACTGTGCTCATTATTTCTAAGCAGGAAAATTAAATCAGACACTATCAGTCTGTACTAAAATCAATCTTAGTGGACCAAAGATCTGCATATAAAAGTAGAAACTTTGAAGTAGCTACAGGATATCATAGGGTAAACATTTGAAGTACAGGCACTCCAAAAATTTCCTGAAAAGATTTCCAGTAACACAAGAAATATTACCAAGTGGAAATACATTGAATTAATCTTCTGCACAACAAAGGAAATAATCAGCAGAGTAAGTAGACAGCGTAAAATGAGAAAATAGTTTGCCAGCTACATTTCTAATAGAGGACTAATATCTAGAATAAATAACGAATTCAAAACAAGTAAATCCCAAGACTGGCAACAAAATGAAAATAATATTTCTCAAAAAATAGATAGATAACAAATAAATTGATGACAAAATATTATCTTTACTTATAAGGCAAATGTATATCAAGGCAACTCCAAATGTATCTCACTCTAGTGAGAATCACCTATTGAAAAGACAGTAATAAAGTTTGGTGAGGATGTGGCCAAAAGTTGGATACTCCACAATGTTAATGATGACTGCTATGGAAATGTCCCAAAACCTAAACATTGAATTTCCATTTGACCTAACTGTATCTCCTTTGAGTATATTCTGAAAATAGTGAATGATATACTCAGTTAAAGATATACTCAGTGATTCATAGCAGCACAATTCACAATAGGTAAACTCATGTTCATCAGTAGATGAATAAAGAAATTGTGATATGTGGTGAAATTTCACTCAGCAACAAAAAAGGATAAATTTGAATAATTTCTAGGAAAACTCATGACCATATTTTAAATAAAATAAGTCAGATATAGAAAGTTAAAAATTACAAGTTCTTTTTTATAAGACATGCAGTTATAATAAAGTGAAAAATAATGGCAGACAGGACAGCTTAGTAATGTTATTTCAAGTGTTGGTAATACATAGCCCCCTGTGCTCATATTCTGCATGGACCTAATAAAAATTGTATGATTGTCTATTTCTACATCTATTCTACTATATATGACCTCTGTGAGTCATATTCAGCCTATATCCAGTACCCAACACTGTTTGACCTTGAGTAAATATTCCACATATGTTTATGAACTGAAGTTCCATGTGACACCAAGATTTTAGTTGTCTTTTCTGTTTATATATTAGGAAGGAGCAAATTCTAAAGCCAGATGATATTTTTCAAATACTATGAGTATATGATGAGTCATTCACAAAAGTTTACCTACATGATTTATGGAGAAGGTTAGTAAATGCATATTTGTATTACATATCCTAGGGTTTACAAGGCAGTTCTGTAGCCAAATTCTGGTGTCTCTGAGCATTTCTCTTTGAGTCTCATTAATGCCAACTGTATTTCCCTGAACTTTCTTCTGAATCCTCAGAGGATCACAGCTTCCATCTTCAACATCATTTTCCATGTCCCCCACCAAAGCACATTTCCGGTAGATATAACCAGAAGATAGAAAAGAGATTCCCAGATGAGGAGTTGGAAGACCTGACTCAAAATATTAGCTGTGCCACAGATTCATTATATGATCTTAGGAAAGTTGTTTTTCCACTTTGTGTCCAGTTCCCATCTTCATAGTGAAATGATTAGATCAAAGCAATATTTTTTAAAATAATGGATACCTTTGTTCAAACTGTATGATACAGAGTACATTGGATTTAAAAAATATATTTTCTAAACAAAAGTTAGGGTTTAACTATAAGTTAATTACAATTACACAGAAGATTTAGACCGAATTCAATTGAATCAGAAATTATTTTTTAGGGCCAGGGGTTTAGCTCAGTGGTTCTGGTGCCTGCCTTGTAAGCGTAAGGGCCCATGCTCCAACCCAGTAACCACCTGCTATGAAATCTGCTATGAAACAGGTTAGGTAAAACCCTTGAAGACATTAGTTTGGGGAAAGATTTCATGAACAAATCCTCCATAGCACAGGAACTGGTAGAAGAAATCGATCAGTGGAATCTCATCCTATTGAGAGGTTCCTGCACAACAAAAGAAACTACCAGCAAAGTGAAAAGGCAACCAACAATATGGGAAAGAATGCTTACCAGCCACCGCTCAGACAAAGGGCTATTATCTAGAATATATAAAGGGCTTAAAAAAATCAATCCACCCAAATTTAAAGATCCAATTCAAAAATGGGCATCTGAAATGAACAGACACTTTTCAGAGGAAGAAATAAAAGCAGCTAAGAAGCATATGAAGAAATGTTCAATGTCACTAGTCCTTTGAGAGATGCAAATGAAAACAACATTAAGATTTCATCTCACTCCATAAAGAATGGCTACCATTTCAGAATCAGCCAGCAACAAACTTTGGTGAGGCTGCGGAGAAGAAAGAACCCTTCTCCACTGTTGGTGGGAGTGTAGACTCATACAACCACTGTGGAGATCAGTTTGGAAATTCCTCTGAAAGCTAGGGTTGGAGGTCCCATTTGACCTAGCAATCGCTCTGCTAGGTATATACATAAAAGAATTAAAAGACTCATACCACAGTGACATATGTGCACTTATGTTTATAGCAGCTCAGTTTGTGATTTCTACATCTTGGAAACAACCCAAATGTCCATCAACTGGAGACTGGATAAAAAAATTGTGGTTCTTCTACACAATGGATTATTACTTTGCCATAAAAAATGATGTTTAAATTATTAATACTTAAATGAATATACCTTGAGGACATCTCATAAGTGAAATAAATAGGTCACAAATGTGTAAATATCGTATCTTTTCTCTGGTATGAGAAAATAAAGATGTGAATGAGTTCTAAAATTGTATGTTATATATTGTGAAATAGAAAATACTCCAAGTGAAGTGGAGTGAAAGGGGAAAATAATTAGATTATAACAAAAAAGAAAGGAAGCAAAGTTTATGTATATAGGAGGTGGGAGTGGTCGGGTGGGTAGGGATATGGGAAAAATGTGAATTAAGTTGTGCATATACTAGTACAAATTCTCATGGTTGAATGTAATCATGATGTGCATATGTAATGTACCAATAAAGATTTCAATTAAAAAAAAGGGATACCTTGTCTCAAAAAAAAAAGAAAAAGAAAAAGAAAAAGAAAAAAACACAAAAAAACAAAAAAAAGAAATTGTTTGTTGGTCTACACATCCAGTTTATTCCTTAATTTTAGTTTGATTAATATATCCAATAAGGGACAGAGTATGTCATGTCACAGCTTAGGCACTGGGAATGTATTGGAAAGCAAAGCAGGTATAGCACTCATTCACATAGTTCGCCACTAGAAGAGAAGGCAATCTTATAATTATGAGATCTTTTATATGAACAAATTATGATAAAGCTAATGAAATAATATTAAAGGGAAAAATGAGATTATAGCCATATAATATGGAAATAACATTATTCAACATCTAAATGTGCTAAAAGAAACAAAAACTAGAAACCAAAACCAGTATATTTGACATAGCTGTCCTTTAGAAATGATGTGAAGATAAATATATTACCAAACAAAATAGCAGAGTATCCATCATTACAATAGGTGGCTTAAAAGAATATTAGAGAGCTGACATGAAAGGATACTCAGTAACAACAGAAAACATATGAAAGGATAAACTCTCAAGTTATAGTTAATATATGGACAAATTAAGAATATTTTAATAATGCTGTAATTTACACTTCAATTTTAACCTAATGTTAAAGTCAAAAGACAAATGTTATTAATAAATATAGCTACACATGTAAAAGAGGATACACATTACAAAAATATATAAAGTGTGACATCAATAGCATCAACTAGGGTGGAGGGTAGTAAAAGTATGCTTTCCATACACGATTAAAGATAAGTCATTTTCAGCTTAAAACAGAATGTCATAACTGGAAGATATTTTATGTAAGCTTCAAAGTTGCCACAAAGAAAAATCTCTAGGAAATTAATCAAAACACAATACCACAAAAGCTCAATAAATTGCAAAAGAAGAAATCAAATGAGAAGGAAGGGAAATACAAAGGAATCATAATACAATTGACATAGGGTGAGTGATCTAAATAAAACAATTCTCTATTTAAGGGAAGAATATTTTCCCAATACATAAAAAAATCCAAAGTTTAACATCACTCGCCATTGAGGAAACACAAATCACACAGAAATATCACATCACATTGGTTGTAATGACTATTATCAAAAGATACGGAATGAAAAATACACTGAGCATGTTGAGCATCTGTACACTCTTTCTGGGTAGGTGAATTGCAAAAACTATTGTGGAAAACAGTATGGAGTTTTAGAAAAAATTAAAATTAAGGCTAGCATAAAATCCAATAATCCCACATTGGAGTGTATTCACATAAAATAAAAACATTAACATTAATAGAAATTTGCACCTCTATGTTCATTGCAGCATTATTCCAAATGTCCAAGGAATAGAAAAAAAACCTAAACTTATGTCTGTTAGTATCTGAATAAACATAATATATGATAAAAAGAAAGAAAAATGGCAGCTTGTGAAAACATGCAGTAATCAGGAGAAAATTAACCTAAGTGAAAAGGATAGAAACATAGAAGAAAAAATAGAGTTTGATTTCACGTGAAGAATCTTTAAAAAGAGTTAAACTTAGAACCAGAGAATAACATAGTAATAACCAAGGGGTGAGGATTGGGATAAAGACAGTGAAGTTGGTCAGTGCCATTATTTTTTTGTTGCTTATGATGGATAATTTCTAGGAGTTTTATAGATAACACATTGACTTCGATAAAATTAGAATCATTTTCATTTGTAATTGATAAAGAGATATATTGTGAGCTTGCCTTCCCTTTCACACAGACATAAATGCTAAATAATTATGGTTACGAGTGTGTGAATTAATTTGGCAGTGGTAAACATTGCACAATTCAGATATCAGATCACACCTTATGTATAACTTTATGATAGCCAAATAAAACTGAAAAAATCAAAATAGAAGAGTGTCCTCAGTTGTTATATGAATGTCAGGTTAGAGCAAATTCTATAAATATGATTTAGAATGTTTATTTATTTATTCATTCATTCATTCTTGATGAAACTGGGGATTGAACTCAGGACCTTGTACTTGCGAGGCAGGTAGCGGCACCTCTGAGCTACATCTTTGTCCATGATTCTTCAGTTTTTAGTATGACTTAAATTTCCAACTTGACATCTCTGTCACTAATATTTGCCACTAAATTAGCATGATAACACTATATATATATATATACATATTTATATATGCTGTTTATATAGACTCTATACTTAAATTCTTTGCTTCAAACAATAGCAAAGAGTCATGCTCATTCTAAACACATCTACTGAACACATACATTATTTCAGGTGGGGTAATAGACAACCACAAAAACATTATATTCCAGTCTGGAAGACTAGCAATACACCAATAGATGTAGTATAAAACCTAAGTAGAATTACAATAGAAGTCTCAGTAGAGGAAATGGAATTTGAAATAAATCTACATTTGGCATGCAGCAAATGAGTGAGAGAATGGGATTATAAATATGGGAAGAGTCCACCACATGCAGTGATTATTTTTCAAGGTAGAAGAGATAGATAGAAGATATATCAAGATAGATATTGAAGATATTTTAAGATAGAAGAGATTGAAGCAGCATAATATATTCATTCTGAGCCCCCAAATATGATATGTTAAAGATAAATGTGTGTTTTAAAATGTGGAAAATATTTGGTGTGTCTGTAACACTGACTAGAATGCTAAAGGTGGATGTGTATACTCTTGTCCTTCTTGATGGAGAATTTTACTCACTTGGGTCATCTGTCTATTCAAGAGAGATGTGGTGCCATGAGAAATCTTGAAAAGGCCCTGGTTCTTTTATAAAATAGAATATTATTCTGCCATTAAAAATGATACGATTGAGTTATTCATACTCAAATGGATGTACCTTGAGGATGTCCTCATAAGCGAAATAAACCTGTCACAGATGTGTAAATATATCTTTTCTTTGGTATGAGAATATGAAGTTGTAAATGAGTTGTGGTATGTATAGTTGATATTGTGAAGTAGAAAATATTTAAAACGAAAGAGTGTAAGGGTAAATAACGAGGGGAAAACAAATGTGGTAATAATAAAGAAAAAAGAAAGCAAAGATCATGTATATAGGGGGTGGGGGGTGCAGGGTGGGGGGAAAAGGGAAAAATGAGAATCAAGTCATGTCATATTCTGGTACAAACTCTTAATGATGAGTGCAATTATCATGTGTATTCATAATGTACCAATAAAGATAACTAAAAAGAAAAAAAGAAAAGGCCCAAACTTTGAAGAAAACGTCACTAGAAAAGTTGAATCTAGAGACTATATGGCTAAAACAGACACTAAGAATTGTCCTGGAGCCTAAGCTGACAACTTCGCCACTCTTGGAAGGTTCTGATATTTTTTATGTTGGCTACCAGGTGATTTCTATCTTATCTTATCTTAAGTAAATAAATAAATAAATGCCACAGTAAAATGTCTAGGCCCCTTGAAGTTTAACGGGAAGGAGAAATCCAGTTTTGCTTCAGTGTCATGTTTCAAGATGTAGTCACATTTTTCATTCCTACTGAAACTACCCCAATATTAGTTCCCAACTGAGGGCAGATCTTACACCTAAAGAAAAGGGAAACATATTCAGAAAGCATATTTAAAAGACTTCTACAACCAAAATATTCTTGTCAGCTAGCCTCCATTATTGAAATGCAGATGAATTAAAAAACATGTGGGTTGCATTTTTCAAAAATACATATGCATTGCTTTCCACTTATGAATAAAGAGCAAAATGCTGAGGATAAAGCAAGATTGGCTTACAGTGAACCCCAAACATTTGAAAAATAGGTCAAGATGTTCCATAAACACTAGAGCTGGCCAGGAGTGTCTCTCCCTAATTAATTTATTGTAATGTTTTATTAATGAAAACAATAGCAACATTTTTCTTTGGAGCTTCTATCCCAGAAGATTTGGAGCTTTTTACGAGAAACTCCTACAAGGTTCATGTTCCCTTTATTAGCATGGTTTTCCCCAAACCTTACAGTCTACAAAGTTTCTGTGACTGCTGTAGAACTCTGGCTTTTGTCCCTCTCTTTGCAGCCCAGCTGAAAATTCAGAGTCATTTGGGGGCAGGGAAAACCTTGGCTCCCACAGCTTTGGGAAGAACACTGTTTAGGGTGGGTTCTGAGGTAGGAGTATTGCAACCTTCTGTTTGAGACTATGTTCAGCCAAGTATTAGTTTGTTCCTTGCCAGAAGGCAAGAAAATAGTTTTTTTATTATCTATTTCTTTCCACTAGAATATAAGCCCAGCAAAACAGCAAAATGTCTGCTCCATTCAGAACCTTGTCTCAAATGTCCATAGTACTGCCTGGCAAATAATCATAATATTTAGTGCAAAAATTTTAAAATAAATACTTGTTAAATGAACTACTCCAGTAGAATACAACAGTGCAGAGAATGACATAGCAGTCTTTGAAATAGAAAGTTCAGAATGGACGTGTGGTAGCCATTAGGACAGATATGTTGAAATGTGTCAAGAAAGAAAGAAATATTTAATTAGCTCAACGTTTCCAGCACCTGCCTCCCAAGCACAAGCTCCCAAGTTCAGTCCCTTGGTACCAAGAAAAAGAAAAAGAAACATTTCATTAACAAAATGACTCTTTTATCTGATGCTTCTCTTCATCAGGTCCACAGCACAGGAAGAGTTATTGATCCCATATGTTCAAAGAAATACACAGATAGAATCTCACACAGAAGAAATTGAATAAGCTGAGATATTAATCTACTGAAGGGGTTATTAACAAAATTCTACAAATAGAGTGACCATAGCAATGCAAGTGTATATTCTCATAGGCTATCTATTCATAATTAAGGTGTCAGGGGGCTTGGTTTCTGACAAAGGCTCTTTTCCTAGCCCCCTCCTCTAATGGCCCCTCTTCCAATGCTGTCTTACGGACTTTCCTCAATTATAAATATCTGAGGAGATGAGAAGGTGCTATTATTTGTTCCTCAAAAGTTGTGCTGAAATTTAATAGGCACTGTAACATTAGCAAATGTTACTTTTTTAAAAAAAAAGAGTCGGATTGTAACAAAAAAGTAAGGAAACAAATTTTATATATATGGGGGGGTGGTAGGGTGGGTGGGGCTATGGGAAAAAATGAGAATTAAGTTGTGTCTTATACTGGTACAAATCCCCATTATGGAGTGCAATCATGATGTGTATATTTAATGTACCAATAAAGATAATTTAAAAAAAAAAAAGAGTCGGTAAAGAGGGTGCTGCCTTGACGAAAGGATCAAAGTAATGATTGTGGAAAAAAGCCAGTTATCACAGGAGTTATTTCTCTACAATGAATTTAGTTTCTTTTCTTGGTGTGCTCTCTCTCTCTATGTCTCTCTCTGTCTCTCTCTCTCTCTTTCTCTCTCTCTCTCTGTCTCTCTCTCTCTCTCATACTTCCTTTTTCTGTCATTGGAAGACACAAGAAGAAGACCTTCACCCAGATGGCATCAATGTCAGTGTGTTCTTAAATATATTGGCCTCTAGAACTATGAGAAATAACTTTCTTATATTCATAAATTACCCAGTCTGGATTATTTTGTTACAGTTCTAGAAATCAGGTAAAATGGAATCTTTGGGGGAATTGAACTTATGAACACGAAGTCTATCAACTCAAAGCCTAATCTTGATGAACTCATTGAACCTTAATTATTTTCAAACTCCAAATAAACTCCACTTGAGGTAGGAATTCAGATGGAGATGAATGATAAATTATAACAGAAATTCAGTATAGTATCTCTGCAATAGGATAAATCAAGCAGAATGTAGAATCTGCGCACTCAAAGACAGCTTATTTGAAAATATACGGAGGGGAAAAAAAAGCAAAAAAAAAAAAAAAACCACAAGAAGAAATATAGAATGTTTGTGAGATTTCTGGCATTTCTATCAAAAGAATTTTAAAACATAAGAGTTCACAAACGAACTGAGAAAGACAAAAGAATACAAAGTTCCTTTAAAGAAGTAGTAATACAAAAATTGCCAGATTTCGAGAAAATTATAAATATTTAGGTACAGAGGTGTCAAATATTCTTCAATCAGATTCAATTAAAACAAGATTTCATCAAAACAGTATATCATACTATCAAGACTCAAGAACAAAGAGGGTTCATAAATTAGCAAAGGTATGGATGTCAACATTTAAGTAGATGCAATGAGGCTAACAATGGATTTCTTAACAGAGATCTTACAGGCAAGGGGAAAGTGAGATGATCTTCAAAGTGTTTGAGGAGATTTTCCAATCAAATATACTCCCAGAAAACCTGTCCTTCATAGATGAGAAGAAATAGAGATAATAATTTTCAAGATGAAAGACAAGAGAATTCAAAGTTACCAGAATTGTCCTATGAGAATTATTAGAGAATTAGTCAAACTGAGAAAAAGATGGCAATTGATATCAGAGAAACATACAAATTCATAAAATTAACTGACAAACATAAGCACATAATCAAGTTCAAAATGCACTAATACTATAATCATATTTTTAATATGAAGTTTAAAAGACAGAGTATGCAAAATAATAGCTATACTATTATGGAATATACAATATAAACATATGTAAAACTGACAAGTTTGCAGCTGAAGGGTAACATAAGAATATAAACGGTTTGAATGTGAATAAAGTTTCATTATTAGCTTAAAATAAACTGCTCTATCTATAAAATGTTTTCTGTAAGTCTCACAGTAATCAAAGAAAAAGCTATAGTAGATACAAAGGCATATAAAGTAATCAGGACATATCGATAAAAATAAACAGTCAATCTCAAAATAAGACAGAAAGAGGAATAAATGAACAAATGATCTATCAAGTAACAAGAAATTGACCAACTAGCAGTAGTCAATTCTTAAATATCAGCATTGTCTGTAATGTAAATATATTGGATTCTACAATCAAAAGATATGGTGTGACAGATGATAAACAAGAATACTTTACTATATAATATTTCATCAATTAGAAACTCATTTAACCTGTAAGAGAATTCATAGACTAAATATTAAGAAATTGAAAAAATATATCCTCTGTAAGTGAAAATTAAAAAGAGCAGGCATAGATACACTTATACAAGATAAAATAATCCTTAAGTCAAAAACCATAGATGATATAAAGGAGCAATTTAATCAAGAGGAAATAACAATTATAAGTATATGTGCACACAATACTGAATCAGCTAAATATACAAAAATGGGTTGGAAGGGAGAAACTGAAATAACATAGCAACAGTGGATTTAATTATTGTGTTTTCCACAATGAACAGATCATTGAGAAAGAAAAATCAATAAAAAACCATTGAACTTGTGATATACTTCAAATAAAATAATGTTAACAGACATAAATAACAATATATTACAGCAATAGAATACAGATTCTTCTCCAGTGCATATAAAATGGTATTTAGAACAGTCTGTATTTATTAAGACAAGAAGTAAGGAAATTTATACTTAAAGAACCAACTTCAAAGCATATCAGTAAAAGTAAGGAAATTTAAAATTCAAACTCAAACTATGTTGCAATGTTAGATAAGCTATTTCTTTTTAAATTTCCAGGGTTGAACTTTTTCTATTGATCAAGCAGTGAGGTTAGTGAAAATTACAGGACACAGTTCAAGAGGCTTTCTATAGCTTTTTTTTTTTTTAAGGTCACTTTGTGGTTCAGGCTGGCTCTGAGCTCAGCCTCCAACTCACATCACAGCAATCCTCTTGCCTGTGCCTCCCAAGTGCTGGGATTACAGGCGTGAGCCACCATGCCCCGCACTGTGGTATGTGGTACTGTTTGCTGCTGAGCGTGAGTCTCCACACCCAGTATGGTATGTGGTTGCCGGGGATCGAACCCAGGTCCTTGTGCTTGCAAGACAGGCGCTGGAACCACTGAGCTAAATCCCAGGCACAAGGCTTCCTATAGTTTTTGAGGAACCTACAGAGAGACAACTAGGGCCAAGGTGATAAATATGGCTCTTCTGCAGAAGGAGAGTTGATGAGCCCACCAAGCATGTCACTTGATACTTAAGTATTTGTCTTTGTCTGAAGCTAGGCTGATACCATCATGTTACATAGAAACATAAAAGAAACCATAATGAGAGAGGTGGGTTTTTTTTGTTTCCATGCTAACAACTCCTTAGCTAACAACTCCTTAGAGACAGGGATTTCAGCCAGTTGATGGCTCTGCCTAGTACTTAAAAATTCCATGAGATCAAAGTGGAATCCCTCACAAATGGGATTCCCTTGACCACTGTAGAGCTACTTTATAACTCTATTTCAACAGGAAACAGCCACCTGGGAAACAACATTTCTCTCTGTGAGCAAAGCATTGGGAAGATCAGATTTAATTAGTAATATGAGTACAAAAGTGCATCACAACAGGATTTTTTGCTATTTAACTCATATCTACAGAGTGCTTACAAATGGGAAAAAGAAAGGAAAGGGGAGATAAACTTGAGGTGAACTTATGGGCCTTTTAATGACTGGAAGGAAAACAAAAATGATGTGTCTAAGGGGTCTTACCTGCTTTTCTGTTGGCTCATGTATTACATTACTATGTTTTGTGATGCTGGAATCTCCTTCAGGAAGTAATTGCTAGATTTGTTCTGTCCTGTGCAAAGAATCAATCAAGATAAGTGCAAATAGTACCAAACTTTTATAGGAAGTAGGAAAAAAGCAGACTCTGCAGATTGAGGTTGGATCAAATGATGGTAGGAAAAGCAGACCTTACAGCATTAAGGTGTGCCACTGTGCAAGATGGAACACAGTGGCAAGACCACAAGGTGGACTTTTATTTTTGTGTCACCTATTCATCAGGCTGAAATTAGGTCACGGCCAATCTATTGGGAACCTACTCAAGTTCTCATGGAGAATTCCAAGTGCAAGCCCATGGGAACTGTTCTGTGCAGGTGCTGTGGGATTTTGTAATTAACAAGTCAGGCCTAACTTGTCAGCCACCTGTGCAATACTCTAATCTCCTGTCTCACAAAAAGTAGTTAGTATTCCTATAAACAAGGAAAAAATTCAGACCAAAGAAATTAACCTTTAATGAGCCTTGGTGATAAACTTACCAGACCAAAAATTGAGAGCAGCTAAAATAAATATATGAAAACTAAACAGAATTATGAAAAAATAAAAGAAAATATATAATTATGTTTCATCACATAGAGAACAACTATAAAGAGAAAATAACCAAAAAGTTTGAAATCAAATTACAAAACTTTGAAACTAAAATTAAAATTCACCAATAATCTTACTAGCAAATGAAATCCAAGAGCATATAACTTATTATACATTATGATCAAAATGGGTTTAACTGCACTTATATAAAGTTATTATATCACATAAAAACTGATATATGTAATAGATTATTTTGATATAAATAAAAATAAAAAATATATAACCATCTCAATTATTTCTGAGAAATCTTTTGAAAAAATTAACACTGTTTCATGACAAAAACATTTAAAGAATAGGATCTTCTTCAGTCTGATATGTATAATTATGAAAAGCTTACAGGTAATTTATTTCATGGTTAAAAAGTAGATAATTTTTCTTTGTGGTCACTATGATATATACAGTGGCTACTTCCACTTAAAATACTACTGGATGTTTTAGGTAGATTAATTAAACAATAGAAATAAATAAAAGGCCAAAGCCATCAATATGTTTGAATAAAGGTGTATCTGACCTATTCCTTTCAAACAAGAAACAAAACAATGTTTAAAGCTGCACATTAAGAATAGGGTGCAACAGAACACTGAAACTCACAGCAAGAAATGGATATCACATAAAATCCAAATACTTGGAAAATAAATATAACAAGAGAAATATATTATTCTAATACTTGCTGTGCCAGCTCCATTGCTGGGAGAAGTCTCTTTTCTTCAGGGGTAAAGGTGAAAGAAAGCAAGGCTCAAAAATTCTTAGAACTGGCAATCCTAGGTATTGGAAACTTTCACAACTTTTACAGGCTAATTGCCCAAGTAGATAAGAGGCCTGAAACCTGCACAGTAGCCTGGATTTGGAAAAGAATTTATTTCATCTCTCAGTGAGCCTGCCATATCTTTTAAAGTGATATTCTGCCCCACCACAGTAACAATGGAGCCAGAAGACCATTAACTTAAACTACTGGGAACTGTAGTTTCCTTCCTGCAGAAGGAGGCTTCCAGGCTATTATAACCAGAAGCCACCTTTAGAAGGAACCTACTGTTTGAATTTTCACTGTTCTAGAAGCCAGAAATCCCTGCACATTCACATCCTATAGATCCTGTGCACATTCCATTGCACTGGCTCAGTAGATAGTTGCTTCACAAAACAAATTGTCTCATTACAGTAACTGATAAAATGCTGGCACAGAGCATTACAATGTAGGAAATAGGTGAAGTGGAGAGGAGTGGAGGGAACCATACTCAAGAACCATGAGATTGAGGGGCCTGCCTTCCAGGTCTGCATGTTTTGCCAACAGTGCCTTGGTTACCAAGACTCAAGGCAGTTTCCCATAATGTTTCTGTTATTCCTCATGGAACACTACATATGGCCACTCATTAACTCTGCAAAGAAAAAACTCTGTAGTTGCATTGCTCCTACACCCTCAGAATTGTCCAAGGATGTACAAAAGTAATACTACCAAAACTTTTACCTTTAGCCCTTCACCAGAGTTAGCAGCATAAGAAGATTCATAAGGAAGAGTGGCCCATTGCCATCTCTAATCTGATCTGACTTGTTTTTTTGTGAGTGTCTCAACTGAGAAGAACTTTTCCAGGTTCATTCATGAGTCACCCCATCTCAATTCCTTGGTGGGAACTAAAAATGGAAGAACTGGGGGAAAGCCCATAGCTGCTGCCTCATTTTCAGGTATGCACAACTGGACTGGGAGTCTGGAACATTGTATCTGTAAAGACATTCCCATAGTAACAACAGAAAAAGCGCACAAATTTAATCCCAGCTGCACCTATGTTGCTCTCTCACATCATTCACTCACTTACCCTGAGTGACCATACACTGATGACAAGGTGTGATGTGAAAGCCACAGTAGAGGTTCTGGGAGTCTTTCTCCCCAGGAAACATTTGCACCTACTTATGTGTCTGATCTGAGGGCAAGCGCAGCAGTTCTTTTACCACCACTGGAAGGAAAAACCAGGTCAGTGATTCCCTCAAGTAACAGAGCCAAAAATCAACAGCATCTGAGGAAATCCCTATTACCTGAGTATGGGTCATGACTCCCACTGTAAGAGTGATACACAAGGTGAATGCCACACTGAAGGCTACACGACACATCCTTGCTCTGCTAGGATGTCCCTTCTCTTCTGTGGGGCCCAGAGAAAGTCTTTCTAACTATAATACAGTACGCACTATGCCAAAATTCACTAGTTATAGCAAAAGAAGATAGACCAAAATTACAACATAGTGCCCAGTTGGAAATCAATTCAAAACTATGTGAAGAATTAATACTCTAAGATACACTCTGTTATTTTGCTTTCCATCACTGTGACAAAATATCTTGGGATAACTCTCTTAGGAGGAAACTTATTTTGGCTCACGGTTTCTGTAGTTTCAGTTAATGACCTGGCTCCATTGTTATCGCAGGATATCACTTTAAATGATATGGCAGGGAAAGGTGCTTATTTAATAGCTAATAGGAAGGAGAGAGAGAGAGAGAGAAGTTAGAGACAAAGAGATATAGGCAGAGGCAGAGAGACAGAGAAAGAATGACAGATACAAATACAGAAAGAGAGATAGGGAGAGAGATAGAGACAGAAACAGTGAAACATAGGCAGAGAGGCAAAGACTGAGACAAAATGACATATAGAAGCAGAAAGAAAGATAGATACACACAGACAGAGAGAGAGAGAGACAGAGACAGAGAGAGACGGAAAGAGAACAAGGACCCTGGTTTGATCCCTAGTAATCACATACAATAATACCAGGTTTGGTGAATCACGCCCACCAGTAATCAGTACCACATACCACAGTGCCAGGCGTGGTGGCTCATACATGCAATCCTAACACTCAGGAGGCAGAGACAGGAGGATTCCTGAGTTCAAGGCTGAGTTCGGGACCAGCTTGAACTACAAAGGGAGACCTTGTCTCAAAAAACTAAAAAAAGAAAAAATAAACATATATATACATAGAATCTTAAGAAGAGAAGTTAACTGACACTCTCACATTTTCCATACTCTCCCAATACAAATAAAGGCTGTGCAAATTGAGAGAAAAGAAAATTCCAGGTAATGGACCACTATAACAATTTTTAAAGGAGAGATGAATAAGTTTGGTGACTTCAAAGAAGACCTGACCAAAATTTTTATGTAATTGTCATTCAAAATATCCAATATGGATGAGAAATAAATAAAAAATTAGAAATCTGACCAAAAGAGTTAAAGTATTAATGATGAATTTACCAAAGTTCTGCAGTCCACAAAAATGTATCATATAGAAATACCAAAAACAAATGAACAAAAACCTGTATGAAATCCATAAATTGCATAAATGACTGATGTAAAAATTAAGTGCCTAAAATTGAGAATACAATGGAAAATCATGATACAATACTCAGAAAAGTCATAGAAAAGAGAAGACAGTAAGAAAAAAATCATCCAACAGCTACTATGACACCAAGAATACTAACTAAATGCTAATTGGAGTTTCAGGAAAACCGGAGAATAACACAGATGTAATTATTAATTTATATGCAGAAATTATCATAGAAAATTTTCCAAATATGAGAAAAGAGCTGAAAGTGCAAATAGTGAAGGCTTCCAGAACACCAAGCAACTATGATGAAAAAGAAGCTCAACAGAACATATCATAATTAAGTTATCAAGTGTGCACAAACAAAAAAAAATTGTTTTAAAGCAGAAGCAAAAATAAAATAAAATACCAATAAAACCACATATAAAGGTAAACCATAAGAATTATAGCAGACTTCTGAACACAAACCTTATGAACCAAAATTCATTGAAGTATTCAAAATCTTACCCATAGACAACTTCTAAACCAGGTTAATATATCCCACCAAAACTTTCCTTCAAAATAGATGGAGAACTCAGGATGGTTCATGAAAAAGAACAATTCAAAAGATTTATTAATATAAGTCCAGCGAGCTAGAATATATTAAGAAGGTCCTAAACAAAAACAGTGAAGTCAATATAGGCAAAATTCCAAATGGAATTCAAAGATCAAGGAAGATAATGAATAAACAAGAAAAAGAAAAAGTAAGGGGTCAGCAACAAAGAAAAAAATAATAGTAATTAATCAATATTTATCAATAATATCTCTCATTGTTAGTTTCTTCATCTCTCCAATTAAAAATCATAAGTTCCCTTGCAAACACAGGAACCCAAGTTCAATCCCCAGTATGGCAAATAAACAAAGAAAGTTGGCAAACTATATAAAACACCATATTATAGTTGCTGTTGAATTCAAAAACTTATCTAATCCCAAAAGATGTTTATAGACTAATATTTGTGGAGGACTGATGTACTGATTACATCCAAAGTGGGGTATAAGAAGGATAGGCTGTGAAGAGTTAATCCTACAAAGGGCTTGTTTTAAGAACTGAGTCTGTCTGAAGTCTACATGTTGAAGTCAGAATGAGTGTCACCCAAACTACATTTCCACAGTTAAACTTTCTTAACAAGAAAAACAAGGTTATTTGGTAACTACAATGCTATATTTTGTCTGTTCTGTTTCTAATTCAAGAAAACAAAATGACTTTTCCTTTCACTTGCATCAGTAACATGTCCATAGAAATTGCACTTCACATCACGTAGCCCCTTTACTGCAGTATGATGATGATGTCATCAATATACAGCTAGTTGCTCAAAATTGGCCAGTCTGGCTTCTTATTTCTGTTGCTTTAATTCTTTCTCTGAGTCTTTCTTTAAGTGCTGTACACTGGGCAGGAGACTGGAACCTACTACGAAGGTCTCCTGTAAACAGCTCCCAAATGTGAGGCTCAAACCCCATGACCTTGAGATTAAGAGTCTCATGCTCTATTGACTGAGTAAGCAGGCAATAATAGGGCAGAAAACACATTTCTAAAATCCAGAGCCTGAAAATAAGATGACGTAGCAGTTTTAATTGCAGACAGTGCAAATTTGAAACTAAAGCTGATTAAAAGAGACAAAGTCATTACATACTAAGGACACAGTTCAACAAATTTTAATACTTATAAAATAAATTTTAACACTTAGAAAATACTTTTCATAAAACAAATATTGTTGATAATACATTCTCCAAAGTAGATCACAAACTAGTCCATAGATGCATTTAAATAATTATAAAATAATTGAATTCACCACATGCCTACTATGAGACAATTAAAATATAAATCAACCACAAAAGCAGCCACAGAAAATTTAGAGCCACTTGTAAACTTAATGACACACTCCTGAACACTCAACAGGTCATAAAAGAAGTTAAGGAAAAATTTACACAATTTCTGGAGGTTACAGACAATACCAGTACAAACCTATGAGTTACGGTTTGTGTCTAGATGTTTCCCCAAAGCCTCATTCAGTTTTGGGTGAGGCTTTTTCATAGATGACTGGATCTAGAGTATGTTACAATGGAATTAATGTATGATGAAATGCTAAGATCAAAGACATTAGGGTTAAGGATATGAATGATACTTGCCCTAAGTAGACTGATTATAATATAAGGGGTAGAAATATCTGTAGTCTTTTCTTGCTTGCTTTGAGATCTTCTGCTCACCATGAATTATTTCTCTTCTCAGATGCCTTTCTGCCACATCATGCTGCCTTCAAGTCAGTTGATCATGAGCTAAAACCTCTACAATTTGTAAGCGAAATAAAAACTCCTTTAACTTTGAGTATGGGGTATTTTGTTTCAGCAAAGAGAAAAATAACTAAAAGAATTTGGTATAAGAGAAGTGACCCTGGCTAAAAATTTAAGCCAAGAAAGTCTTAAATTATACTTGATAGGAGAGTCTTGCTAGAAATCAGAAGACAAGAATGCTGACAGAAATTCTACTGGTAAAGATCAGGTTCAAAAGGTTTCTGAAGGAAGGGTTGTATCAGTTCATGGACTCCAGATGATATGCATCATGCCTTGGCAGAAAGTTTGCCTGAATTTTGCTCCTGCCCAAAGACTGCCTGAGACTGAGATTAAGGGTAGCAGATTAATTAATCTGAGAGAATAAATTTCAAGGCAACCAATTTTGACAGTGGCAGGGCTACTGTTAGAGGCACTTGCCAGACTTATGTTGAGAATTAAGAGCAAATTATTTAAAATGCTTTGAGTTTGGCTGCAAAGAGAGTTCCAATAAAGTTGCAGTCTGCAGAGATGGAACAAAGGAAAAATTGGTCACTGAAAAGAGTAGCAAGAAAAAAACCAGTTATTTCTGAAGAAGACAATAGAAAAGATAGCCTGAGGACTGACAAGCATTGGCAAGACTCCAGCCTTTGCAGCCTTAGAGTTGAGTTGCAAAGGTGAAAGATTTTACTTTGAGAAGAGACCTCCAGAGCCCCATGGTCCAGAATGGTGGCAGTCTAGGGAATTTTTTCCTTGGGACTTGGTTCATAGGCACTCAACCTCTACAGCAAGAGAGAAGGAAGCCTCTGCTGCTCCAGCTGCAACAGATCTTAGCATCATCTATATGGTTCTGGTATTACATGCATGCAGAATGCAAGAGCTGTAGGTTTATGAGCATTTCCATCTGGATTTAAGAAGACTTGGTAGGCCAGGCAGTATGACTCTGAGAAGACAGTGTGTGACACTGTAAGTGTGAAGCTGAAGATGTATGGGGGACCACCAAAAGTTTAAGAATTCAGGAACATGCACAATCTGAGGAAAACTGTAAGCAGGGAGCAGAGCTAGCTCAAGAGACAACCTGCGGTAGCTATCACTACTGGTGATCTATAGCACCAGAGCCACCCAAGCCTTTCAGAGTTCACGTCTTGCCACAGACTGACTGGGATTCTGGACATGGAACTTCAGGATTTAATATTTGTCCTGTTGGATTTTGTACACGATTTTTTCCTCATTCCTATGTATCCCTCTATTTGTAACTTTTGAAATAGAAATATCTATCTTGTGCTATTGAATTTTGGAAGTGTTTAACTTCTTTTTTCATGTGTGCAAGGTCCTGGAAGAAAAAGTTTGCCTTAAATCTCAGAGGAGTCTTTGGACATGGCCTTTTTTAGCAGTGCTGAAAATGTTAGGAGTTCTAGAAATTGACTAAATTTTTTTTTTTGCATAAAGGGATATGCATGAGACTTTGGGGTTCAAAGATGGAACCTTATAACTTGTGTCTAGATGTCCCCTAAATCCTTACATAGTCATGATGAGGAGCTTTTTCACAGGTTGCAAGATCTAGATTATGTAGTATCAAGTGTGTGCGATAACTAACTCAGTGCACTGAATGATATGACATAGTTCTTGCTGAGATGAAGAATGTGCTATACCCACCCTAGGGTGGATAGATTATACAAATGACAAAAGAAATAAAAAAGGCTAATGTACTCTTGTCTGCCTGCTTGCTATGGACTATTTTTCTTCTGTAGTGCCCATCTGCAATGCCACCCAGCCTAGGAGCCACTTGACTATGAATTGAAAACTCTGCAGACTGAGTAAAATCAGTCTTTTCTCCTCTGTTGAGTATTTCATCTCCACAATAAGAAAAGTAACTAAGACACTATGGATCACAATGCAATCAATTCTCAGGGGAAAGTTCACTGTAATCAATATTCATATTAGGAATATAGAGCCAGCTCAAAAGAATAAACTAATGAAAACTTTAAATATTTGTGAAACAACAATATAAGCACAAATTGAAATTAGGAAGCAAATCAGAACAGAAATCAATTAATTCAGGCTAAAAAACAATGCAAGGATTCAATGAATAAAATATATGACTATATGAAACAATAAACAAAATAGACTTCCTTTGAAAATCTCACCAAGAGTAGAGAAAAATCTCGTCAATCCAATTATAAATGAAAAATACAAAATCATAGCACAAACCATCAAAATCCAGAAGATAATTCCTACACAAGGACAAATTACCAAGCCAACCCAAGAAAGTGTAAAACATATGAACAACTCAATAACTCAATAACAATGAAATAGAGACAATAATAAAAAATGTGCCAACTAGAAAATGACCAGAAGCTGGGGAATTTATAACTGAATTCTATAAATCTTTAAGTTGGTTATATCAATAATATTTCTTGAGGGCTGAGGATTTAGCTCAGTGGTTCCAGTCCTGCCTCGCAAGTACAAGGGCCCAGGTTCAATCTCTGGTAACTTCATATAACAATACTGGGCATGGAGACTCACAACCACTGGGAATCAGTACGACATGCCAGTGCCGGGGTAATCCCAGCACTTGAGAGGCAGAGGCAGGAAGATTGCTATGACTTTGAGGTTGAGCTAAGGGACAGCCTGAACTACAAAGTGAGACCCTGTCTCAAAAACAAACAAACAAACAACAACAAAACACCACTTCTCTAGATATTCAGTGAAATTTAAAGGGATGGAGGGCTTCCAAAGTCAATCATGTACTCTAGCATCAAATCATGTACATCTAGCAAACAAAGATCTAACTAAAGCAGAAAGCTACAAGCCCATGTCTTTTATAAGCATAGATGCAAACATTCTAAAGAATATATTGCTGAATAGAATGTAATGCACCATAAAAAATCTTATATAATGACCAAATGTTTCATTCCAAAGGTGCAATAATGGTCCAACATATACAAATTAATATTTGTAATAATTTATTTAAAATGATTCAAGGAAAAACAAAGCCACATAATCATAGTAATAAACACAGAAATGAGTTTTGACAAAATCCAACACTCCTTCATAGGAACACTAAAGGAAAGAGGTATAGAAAGATTATACTTGAAGATGATAAAGCTATCTATGATAAACTGATAGCCAATATTATACTAAATGGGGAAAAACTGAAAATATTTTCTCTAAAATCAAAAATAAAACAAAGATGTCCACTGTCCACATTGCTGGTCACTCCTGTACCTGAAACAAAATCCAAATCAATCGGGGGAAAAATAAGAAAGAAAGAAAATATATATGTGTGTGTGTGTGTGTGTGTGTGTGTATGAAAAGAACAACTAAAATTTTAACTATTTTCAGATCACATGACACTTTAAAGTTGAAGGCCCTTAGAATTTCAACAAAAATCTCCAAATTAATAAGCAAATTCAGCAATGAAGTAGCATACAAAATCAATATCCAAAAATCAATAACATTTGTTCATATTGTTAATGAACTCCTGGAGAAAAAGTATTAAAACAGTAGTATTTACCGTGGTATCAAGAAAAGTTAAATACCTACAAATTAACCTAACCAAGGAAGTGAAAGACACGTACAGTGAAAACTACAATACAATGAAAAACAATTGAAGAGGACATCAGAAAATTGAAGGACATCCCATATTTCTGGACAGGCAAAACCAATATTGTCAAAATGGACATACTCTCACAGTTATACAGATTCACTCAATCTTAACCAAACTTCCAACATCATTCTTCACATGACTAGAGAAAACAATCCCTTACATCATTTGGAAACAAAAGAAACCAACAGTAGAAAAAGCAATCATAAGCATGAAGTTCACTTTAGGATGCAGCACAGTGCATAACTTCCAGTTATAGTGCAATGCAACAGTGATAAAAATTGCATGGTACTGACACAAAAATAGGCATGTGGATTAATGCAACTGAGTTGAGGATACAAAACTATGTGTAGAAACATTCAGCTACTTGATTTTTAACAAAGCAGACAAAAGTATACCTTAGGGAAACGATACACTATTTAATAAGTAGTCCTGGAAAAAGTGGATGTTTGCAGAATACTGAAGGTGGACCCATATCTCTTAACATGTACTAAAGTCAAACGTAGAACAGGTTTCCAAACATTAGATCAGAAATACTCAACATAATAGAAGACACAATACATAAAACTGTGGAATTGATAAACATAGACAAAGACTTTCTATACAGAACTCTATTTGAATGAGAAATTATAACCAATAAATAGGATTACATCAAATTAAAAATGTTTTGTCAATCAAATGAATCAGTCCAGTGGAAAGATAATCTACAGAACGGCGTGAAAATGTCAGCTATTCCTCAGACAGATTAACCATTAAACTATATAAACAACTCAAGGCACAAGGCCTATCTGCTTTTGTGCCACTCCTCAGCTGCCTGGGGTCCACCCACACTGGGCCTGGCTGCCCCCACACATCCCCCTCTTCTGGAGCCAGGATGGCTACCTGCCTGCCATCAGCAGCAGGACTGACAGCAAGACACAGACAGAGGCAGAGAGCAGAAAGACCATTGTTCCAAGCTCAGGAAGGTGGCAGAGTGGTGAGCAACAGACAGAGGCCTGTGGCCCAGAATTGAAGCGTACGGAGAGACTCTTCAAGTCACCACAATAAAGGCCCAGCAGGCTGCAGTGTTTGGTGAGTGGTTGGGTATCAACACCTCCTGCTGGAACCTAGACTTACTACTGTGAAGGAAAGACTGCTGGGACCTGTAGCAGAATCATGAAGAGTTTAAACACACAAGAGGGCAGGGAGTTTTTTTCCTGCTTTACAACCAGAAAGCAGCCTGAATCTCAGTGGGCAATGGCTGGCACGCTGAATAAGTGTATTGGATCTGTGTGCGGGTGCTCATATTTTCTACTGGTGACAGCACAAACACTCCCTGAAAAGGACTTTCATTTTTATGTCTCATTCTTTATCTTTTTCTTTCTTTTATTCTTTGTTTTTTTCTTCTTTTCTTCCTCTTGTTTAGTAATCTCCTTATTTATTCCTCTTTTGCCCCTGTTTCATTTTTTTCTTATCATTTTAAAATGTTTATTGGTACTTTTTAAGTATGCATTATGATCACATTCATCATTGAGAATACAAGAATTTGTACTTATATATGATGTATCTTGATTCTTATATTTTCCCACTCCTCCGCCTTCCATTCAGTCCCCTCATGCCTCATATACACATAATCTTTGTTTCCTTTTTTTCTTTTTATCTTCAAATTTTTTCTTTTCTTTTTTTTGCGTTCCCCTGTTTGTCCAAATCCCCTTCCACTTTAAAGATAGCCTTCCTATTTCATAATACCTCATACTGAACTTCATTTACACTTTCAGAATAGTATTATTTGTATGAGAGCATGAATGCATTTCTAGTTCTCTGGTTGGTATTGATTTTTTGTTCTTGCTTTTGTTCCTTCCTTCTCTCTCCCTCCTGTATATACAAGTATCCCAAAGTACATATGACCTTCCTACATTCTTTTCCCCTATTTCTAACTTTTTTCTTTTCTTCTGCTTCTCTATTCCCCACTCGTGTCCTTCTAGGTCTTTTTCCCAGAGGGTAAATTAGCTATGCTGAAAGGTTTATATATTGCAAACATATTTCTACTTGGTCCTAAATTTTGACATCTGACATAAAGTGTAGTTCATGTGGTAGAGGGTGACAGATATATAACTATCACAGTTTGTCATTTTCTGAGCTCTGTTTAATACTATTGTTGATGCTGATTGTATTACTTTGATCAAGGTGAAGTTATTGCTCTGGTCAGTTCTTCTTCCCGATTTACTGAAACTGAGAATGCCTAAGGGTCATTATAGAATCAAAACTCAAAGTCTAGCTATAGTGGAAGACATCCTGCAGTAGTCATTCCCTGTGAGTTCTAAATACTGGCAATAAAGATACTCATGATAAAATACATACAAACATCAAACAAGGAATTAATCCAAAAATATTAACAGCAGCAACAACAAAATTGAAATGAGAAGACACCTAAACAAGATGCACACCCAGACTCCCAGATCAAGCAAGTTAATGAGACGAAGTGATGGAACAGTCTGAAAGCCAACCACCCGGGCTCCCTGAATTGGCAACAAGGGAGGGAAAGAAAGAGGAGCTGGAAAAAATGAGGTCAGAAACAATCTCATAGATAATAACAGAGATGGTGACCATAATAAAAATATGATGAAGAACTGTTGAGTAGATACAAATAAAAAATAGAAGAAATGAGGAAAATGATAGAATCCACGAATATCCAACACAGGAAAGAATCGGGAAACATAAATCACATTCAGTCAGATATACCAGAAATTAAAAATTCCATTGAAAGTTCTACATCAGAACAAATAAATATGAAGACAGAATTTCAAGATATAATATAGGATGGCAATTAGTGTGCACAACAAGAAAATTTTCTTTAAAATAGCAAGAGACCATGAGAAATCAATCCAAAAGCTACTAGATGATGCAAAAAAAAACCTTAAGATTGATTGGAATCGATGAAGGAGTGGGAGATAGCACAAAAGACATAAATAAATTTTTCACAGAAGTAATCACAGTAAATTTGCAAAACAAGGATAAAGAACTTTACACAAAGCAAGGCATATAGAACTCCAACTAGCCACAGTTAAGAAAACTGCACCTAGGCATATAACAGTCAAGATTCCAAAAATCCAACACAAGAACAAAATCTTAAAAGTAGTTAGAGAGGGGCCGGGGAGTTAGCTCAGTGGTTCCGGCGCTTGTCTTGCAAGCGCAAGGGCCCGGGTTCGATTCCCCGGTAACCACATAACAATACTGGGTGTGGAGACCCACACCCAGCAGCAACCAGTCCCACATACCACAGTGCCGGGCGTGGTGGCTCACGCCTGTAATCCCAGCACTCGGGAGGCAGAGGCAGGAGGATTGTGATGTGAGTTTGAGGCTGAGCTCAGGGCCAGCC
>PVIR01003741.1:0-28931 GCA_004026965.1 Petromus typicus | reverse complement strand
CATCTAAGAAACTTCATGAATAGCAAGCCAGAACTCCAAAATGTTCTAAACAGTAATATAAGAAAAGACAATGAGGTACACAGTTATACTAAGTCCAACAGAATGAATTCATCCAGCAAGACAGGAAATTAATTGCAAAACGGGAGAATCCAACAGCATGAAAAGACTGCGGCAAAAGTAAGTCAACACATATCAGTTATAGTCATCAATGTTAATGTTTCAGAGTGGAAAAATAATGCAATGGTAATAAAAAAATGAAAAGCCAATGCATATAAGGGGAAGGGGTTTGTGGTGTGGGTAGGGGAATGGGAAAAATGAGAATCAAATCATGCCATATCATATACTGGTACAAATTCTCAATGCTGAAAGTGACTATGTTGTGTATATATAATGTACCAATAAAGATTTGAATAAAAAATAGATTAACAGAACAGATAAGATGCAAGATTCAACAATATGCTGCATACAGGAAACACACTTAATTAAAAAATAATTCATAGACTGAATGTCAAAGTGTGGAAAACAATACTCCATGCAATAGGTATATGAAAAAAACAAAGCAAGGATAGGTATCCTATTTGCATACAAAGTGGACTTGACACCAAGATTAAGTAAGAGAGACAAAGAAGATCACTACATTCTAGTAAAGGCAACAATCCAAGAAGTGATGACAGTCATAACTGTGTATACACCAAATACGGCAACCTAATTATACAAAACAAATATTAATGGATATGAAAAATCAAATAAGCACTAATACAATAGCAGTGGGGGAAATCAGTATCTCATTGTCACAAATGAACATATCAACTAGACAAAGCATTAACAAAAATATTAGGACTGAACCAGTTTTAAGCAAATGTATAGATATCTAGAGAGTGTTTCATATTACAAAATCCAAATATACATTTTTCTCAACTGTACAAAGTTTGTTCTCCAAGATAGATCACTTACTAGCTCATAGAGCATGTTCAAATAAATGCAAATGAATTTTATTTACTATATAATCTGATAATAGTGCAATCAACTTGGAAATCAATAGCTAAAGAAACTGTAAGAACCTCATATATACATAAAAATTGAATAACAACCTCATGAACAACCAATAGGTCATACAGTAAATTAAACAAGAAATGATAGTTTCTACAATTAGGTGACAATGCCAATACAACATACCATAATTTATGGGACACAATGAAGGCGGTATTATGAGGGGAATTCATAGCAGTGAATACTTATATAAGGAAAACAGAGCAAACTTAACCAAATATTGAGTCTTAAGCCTCTAGAAAAAGAAGAGCAAGACAAACCCAAAGCTCATACAAGGGAAGAAAATATAAAGATCAGAGAACACATCAGTGCAATGCAAACTAACAAAATGATTTTTAAAAAAATCAGTGAGGCGAAGAGTGGATAATTCAAAAGAATAAACAAAATGGCAAACACTTTGCCAATCTTAACGAAAAAAAATGAAAGAAAAGCCTAAATCTATGTAATTAGGAATGAAAAGGGTGAAGATACAATGAACTGAACAGAAATCTAGAGGATCATCAATATTATTACCTATTACAAGAATTTGTACTTCAATAAGATGGAGAAAACAGAAGAAACAGGTTTCTAGATACATATGAATACTAAATTTGAATAATGAAAATAAAACAATTTAAAACAACCCAATAATAATCAATGAAATTGAAAACATAATTAAAGAGTTAACAAGGAAAAAAAGCCTGAGTCCTGGTGGCTTCACTGCTGAAGTCTACAGATATCTAGAGAAAAGCATTACAGATATCTAGAGAAGAGCACTGGCATTACTGTTTAAGCTTTTGAATGAAACTGAAAGGGAAGCAATACTCAAAAATTCATCTCTACCAGAAAGCATCACAGTGATACCAAAAGCAGAATAAGACCCAATCAATAAAGAGAACTACAGATCAGTCTCCTTAATGAACAGAGACACAAAAGTCCTCAATCAGATACTGGTAACAGAGCACAGAAGGCCATCAAGAAGATCATGACCAAGTAGTATTCATTCCAAGGATGCAGAGATAGCTCAACATACATCGATCAGTAAATGTAGCACACTACTTGAACAGAGCT
This sequence comes from Petromus typicus, assembly GCA_004026965.1. Classification (NCBI taxonomy): domain Eukaryota; kingdom Metazoa; phylum Chordata; class Mammalia; order Rodentia; family Petromuridae; genus Petromus; species Petromus typicus. The sequence continues at coordinate 26,831 of PVIR01003741.1, read as the reverse complement.
AAAGACAAAAGTGATAGATCATTTCAATAGGTGCAGAAAAAGTTTTCAACAAAATCCACTACATACTTAAGATAATGTGTATACAAAATTGAATAGATGACCTTTATCTCAACCTGATAAAAGTCATCTCCAACAAACCTACAGGCAACATCATAATAAATAGTCAAAAACTGAAATCTTTCACACTAAAATCAAGAACAAGATAAAGATATCCCTTATTACTGCTCCTGTTCAATATACTTCTGGAAATATGATTGTCATAGAAATTACACAAGAGAATGAAAAAATAAATAAATAAAGATAGAAAATGAAGAAATTGAATTGTTATTATTTGCAGATTACACAATACTCTATATAGAAGACACAAAGATCTCTACCCAAAGTCTTCTAAACTTAATTACCAAATACAGTATAGTAGCTGAGAACAAGATAAGCACTCAAAAATCAATAACCTCCCTGTACCTGAGCAGCAGACTCACTGAGAGAGAAATTGGAGCACCAATATAGTTCATAATGGCACCCAAAAAATTGAAATTTCTAGGAATCAATCTAAAGAAGATAGTAAATGATATCTACTTTGTGAACTACATCACTCTGAAAGAAAGATAATGAAGAGAATATTAGAAAAGAGAAAGACAACCCTTATTCTTGGATAGGAAGAACCAATATAGTGAAAATGGTCATACTTCCATATATAGACTATTCAATGCAATCCTGATTGAAATTCTAACAACATATTTCACAGAAAGAGAAAAGAGTACAAAAATTCATTTCGAACCTGAAGACACATACAAGTGCAAAAGAAATTCTTGGCATCAGAGACCTGACAAGGAATATCACAATCCCCAATTTGAAAATATACTACAAAGCCACTGTGATAAAAACAGCATGGTACTGGCAAGGAAAAAATCCTGAAGATCAATGGAGGTGATTAGAAGGTGCAGAAACAACTACAGACACACTCAACCATATCTTTGACAAAAATAGCCAAACAATCTCACTGGAGGTACTATAGCATCTTTTATAAATGCTGCTGGAAAAACTGAGATTCAACTCTCATTGAATCAAGACCCATATTTTTCACCATACACTAAAGTTGGAATGGATCAAAGATCTAAATATTGAAACAGAAACACTAAGCCTGATAGAAGATAGGAAGAACTCTTGAAGACATTAACATAGGAAAAGACTATGAAAAACACCTCTGCCAAACAAGAACTAGCACAAAGAATCAACAACAGGGACTTCATCTTATGAGACAGCTTCATCACAGCAAAATAAACCACCAACAAAGTGAAGAGACAACCCATCATTTTAGAAATAAATTTACCAAATGTTCCTCAGACAAACTTCTACTGTCTGGAATATATAAAGAATTTTACAAAATAAGACCCCCCCCCCCAATTTAAAGAATAGCGTTGTGTATATATAGAATGGGGTTTTATTAATTCTAACAAAAAATGAAATCATGTCGTATGAGGTAGAACTCCAGGAAAACAAGTAAGATTCAGAATGACATACAATATTTTCTTTCATATACAAATATCTAAAACACATTTAAGAAAAAAATCTGGTGTGAAAGAAGAAGGGAGACTATTAGAGAAGAGAAAAAGATATGGAGGAGATGCAAGAAAGAGAAAAATATAATAAGGGACAATAGGTGTGGAGAACAACAAAATGTGCTACATGCATGTGCAGGTCTGTTAAACAGGCAACCTTATCCTTTTAGCAGCCATTCTACTTCAGTCTGGAAGGTCAAGTTCTTCTAAATGTTATGCATTTCTCCATAAAATGCAGTGAGTAAGTACATTCAATCATGATATTCATCATATTAAAAAATTTCACTAGCACCACATAATTCAAAATGGAATCAGAATCAAGAACTTTACCAGACCAATTGTTCTCTGTGAATTAAGAAATATGCATTCCAACAGCCAAAGAATCCCCTCACGTTTGTGAAGAAGTGTCTTTCCCCAATACAAAACAGTTGCTTCTGTGCAGCTACTGTAGCTGGTAACTAAAAACAAAGAAATAAACACAAATTCAATTAAATTAATGAGCAATTGAATAAAAGACAGAAAGAAAACACAAAGCGCCTTCTTCCTTCAGATAATTTTTCAGTGATAAACAGAACCACTAGCAAACATGGTACTTCCTGCTATATCTATCATTAGATGACAAGAACTGATCCACACTCTGCACATCAATGCATTTGTCCGTCCATTTAAAGAGTCATATTTGAATATATGGGTGCTAGTAATTAGTTTTCCATATCACACATTATAACTAGAGATTAAAAAACATATTTTTCAAAACTCATCCCACTTTCTCTTTGAGACTAAAATGAAATATTAATATTGCCATTGGTTGTACAAGTTCCTTGGTATCAATATCATCTATTATTGTACCGTGAAGTTCGTCTTTGAACAGTGCTTGTTCACTTTTGATTTTCTTAAATTTACAGGAAATTTGTACTCTCAGATATTCTGGATATTTGGGGGGAATATGATTCGTGCACTAGAGATATTGACAATAATTATTTAAGAATTAGATAAAGACATCATGTTATGGTGATACACTCACACCTGTGTTACTAGCAGCACAATTCATAATAGCTGCATCTTGGAAGTGACCTACATATGCATCACAGGGAAATAAATTCTAAAATGTGGTACTACATACAACAGAGTACTACACTGCCCTAAAGAAGGATAAATTTGAAGTATTTGTGGGCAAATGAGTGCACTTTGAGATCATAATATTAAGTTTAATAAATCAGACATGGAAGCTTAAATATTACATGGTATTCTTATATAATAAAACCCAATATGTAAATAAAAGAAAAATAAAAGACAAACAATGGAAAATAAAGAGATAGATTTGTCTCAAAAGAAAAAGAAATGAAGAGATGAAAGGAGATAAGGTTGAAAAGAGCTGAAAGAAAATTGAGGTTTTCTCATGTATATTAACAATTTCCCACAAAGAATGTAATCATTGCATAGTGCAAACATATGCTAATAAAAATAAGAACTGAAAAAATATGTGAAACTTGTGATTTAATGGCACCGCTTGACAAAATTTTAGGACTTCAAACTGAGGGATAAGATCTAATGCTACACATTCCTTAAGATTCCATTTTAGATATTTGTAGTATTTTATCATATATTTTTCTACTTTGAGATATCAATATATTTGCAAATCAATTTGCCTCAATGAATACTGCTTTCCATTTTAGATTTATATTTTGGTTTGCTGTTCATAATCACGATATTAAAATAAGTGTTATTATTTACATATTATTTATATTACTATTTCCATGAGTACTTCATTGTTGCTATAACAAAGCATTGCACATTTGGTGGCTTAAGGCAACACAAATTTCTTATCTTACAGTTCTGGAAATCAGAAGTATAAAATGTGTTAGTAAGTTAAAATGAAAATAATAGCCAAATTGAATTCCATTTTGGAAATATTAAGGTAAAATTCATTGATTTTCTTTTTCCATCTTCTGAAAGTCTTGTATATTTCCTGACATAGGGTCATTCTTACACCTCAGATGCAACAATATCAGGCCTTCTTCATCTGTTATCTCTCTTATATTTTCTTTCACCTTCCTCTTCAAATGATTATAGTGGACTCATTCAGATGATTCAAAATAATTCCTCTGTATTGATCAGTTTTGCTGTTGCTTAATCAAAATACTTGATGCATTACATAAAGAGGAGAAACTTCTTTTCATTCCTGGTTTCAAAATGTTTAGTCCATGGTCAGCTGTCTCCACTGCAGAAATTACAGCAGAAGGGCACAGTAGAGCAATTCTAATTAGTTCTGCATGGCCAGGAAACAGATCTGGAAAACAGTATATGAGAGGAAGGAGCTAAAAAGCAGACACAGTAACCAAGAGCATGCCTCTATAATCACCCATCATTACCCAGAAATGTGATTAATAATGTCTTAGGGAACTTTCACATCAATCAAGATCATGATTATTTCAACCATCATTCTCTTCACCTCAATATCCACTGATTAAGAACTTTAATTCCATTTGCAAACTTAATCCCATCTTGTCATGTAGTATAACATATTTACAGGTTCCAGTGATAAGGGTATAACTACCATTACAGAATTATTTCTTTGTATAATGTGCAATATTTTTCCATTTTAATGAAAACATTTTAATATATTAATCTACATTTCGTCTGAAAATAGAGAAGTAAAGAGGTAAGAAAATACTTACTAGATAATTTGATCAAGCCATCAGATTAATATTTATTTTCTCTGTTCATGCTGTGCTGACTTTTATGTCTCACTCATTTCTGTGAACTTCTTATGGAGTGCTTCTTCTGGCTTGTCCAACATTTTGAAAAAAGTGATACAGCTAGAGTCTCTTTCCACTCTTTCTTTTAACTCTAGCAAGAATTCTATTGGAAAAAAATCACTTTCAAAATGTGCCCAGTCCTATATTTCTATATTTGGTCCATGAAACAGTTATGTATCAGTCAGTATTTACTAGAGAAAGTGATATAAAACAAGATACAAAATTATATAGAAATTTACAAGATTGGCTCCCAATGGCTTCTCACAGTGTGGAATGAGGAAGAGTTCAGAAAGTCTGAATATTGGAAATGCAAGGACTTAGTTGACACATTGCAGTGTCCTGTACAAGCCTATATCAAGAAGCCAATGGATCTGTAATAGAAGGCCAAATAGTCTACATCAGAAGGCTTACCCTCATTTACACTTTTAGTTTCTCACACCAGAAAAACTATTTGGTATTTATACATGTGTCCTATTTATTTCACTTAAGAGTATGACCTGTAGGAAACAGGGGAAGGGAACATTACTAGAACTTTTAAGGTAAGTTCTAGTCTCCTGTGAGTTCAACAGCACAAGGCAAAATAATTAGTAAATAGACAGAAATGAGAATTAGAGAAGAAGTGGAGCTTGGGCCGATCTGTGCTCCTCTGGGCAGCAAAGAAGACAGACTCAAGCTTGCTACACCTCTTATTCAGTCTATGTGGTGCAAAGAGTGTTACAGGTCATTCAGATGCCAGAATTTTTGGTATATCAGAACAATAAGGAACTACATAGGTGAAGGTCCCAATGTAGTTCTGCCCTGGAGCCTCACAGCACCTGGGACCATTGAGGTTTTTATTGTTTCCAGAGGTGAAGACAAAGTGTCAAGTCCTCAGGTCCACATATGTCATAGCTGGTCTGTTTGTAGGAAAACGTGGCCCAGTCAGAGTCCCAATTGTCCAACTAATTTTTCCCGATGGGATTGCTCCCATCATGGCCTCAACATACATGCATTTATCTATAAATGTCTCTAATTTATTGCTCTTCATGGCTGAGTAGTACTCAATTTTATGGAAATCACATCTTCTTTGTCCAGTCCCCAGTTGATGGACATGGATTGTTTCTGAGCTTTAGCTTTTACAAACTACACCAATATAAACATAGGTGCATATATATCACTGTAATGTGATGATTTTAATTTTTTGTGGAAGACATCCAGCCAAAGAATAGCTAGGCTGGGTGTAAAGGAGGGAAGGGGAATTTAAAAAAAAAAAAGAACTAAGATATATCATGTACATGGACAAATTTCCAATGAAGCATGTGATCATAATGAATACCTAAAGTGTACCAATAAGCTTAATTTTTAAAAAAAGGCTGAAAATCCATGCTGGAAGCCTAAAGAGTCTGCACTGGAAGCTAGGAGATGATGTCTGAGGCAAAGACTAAAGTTCCTCCAAAAGAACAGAAGCAGATCCATCATTTCTTATTTTCCCTTTACAACATCAAAGAAATAAGCCACTCTAAGGAAAGCCTTACACACACTACAGAGTGGAACTGCTCTTTTTTTAATTGAAATTTTTATTTGTACATAACATATACACATCATGATTGCAGTCAATAGTAACAATTTGTACCAGCATATGACACGACGTAATTCTCATTTTTGCCATAGCCCTAACCACCCTACCACCCCCACTCCCTATATATAATCTTTGTTTCCTTTCTTTATTGTTATAATCTCACTATTTTCCCTCTTCAACCTATTGTGCTTTGAATATTTCCTATTTCACAATATATAACATAAAATTCTAGAACTCATTCACATCTTTACTTTCTCATACCAGAGGAAAGATGCGATATTTACACATCTGTGACCTATTTATTTCAATTATGAGGATATCCTCAAGGTACGTCCATTTAATTATAAATGATTCAAACTTCTCATTTTTCATGGCAGAGTAATACTTCATTCTGTAGAAGAACCACAGCTCTCTTATGTAGTCTCCAGTTGATGGACATTTGTGTTGTTTCCAAGGTGTAGCAATCACAAACTGAGCTGCTATAAACATAGGTGCACAAATGTCACTGTGATAATTCTTTTGTGTATATACCTAGCAGAGTGATGGCCAGGCCAAATGGGGCCTCCAATCCTCACTTTTTGAGGAATCTCAAAACTGATCTCCACAGGGGTTGTACGATTCCACAGTCCCACCAACAGTGGAGAAGGGTTCCTTCTTCTCCTCAGCCTCGCCAGCATTTGTTGCTGGCTAATTCTGAAATAGCGGCCATTCTTTGTGGAGTGAGATGAAATCTCAGTGTTGTTTTCATCTGCATGTCTCGAATGACTAATGAAGTTGAAAATTTCTTCATATATTTCTTAGCTGCTCTTATATCTTCCTCTGAAAAGTATCTGTTCATTTCAGATGCCCATTTTTGAATTGGTTCTTTAAATTTGGTTGGGCTGATTTTCAAAGCTTTTTATATTTTCTAAATAGTAACCCCTTGTCTGAGAAAGAGCTGGTAAAGATTTTTTCCCACATTGCTGGTTGCCTTTTTGGGCTGTTGGTGGTTTCCATTGCTGTGCAGACGTTTTTTAAAGAATGAGGTCTCATTTGCAGATTTCTTCAGCCAATTCCTGTGCTATAGAGGTTTTGTTCAATAATTCTTTCCATAAGCCAATGTCTTAAAAAAGCTCTCTATGAGAAACCATGAGCCAGCATCATACTAAATGGTTAAAAATCGAAACCCTTCACACTATGATCCAGAACAAGACAAGGATGCCCTCTCTCACTACTTCTGTTCAATATAGTTCTTAAAATATTAGCCATAGCAATTAAGCAAGAGAAAGAAATAAAAGGAATAAAGATAGGAAAAGAAGCTAAATTGTCATTATTTGCTGATGACATGATACTCTATCTAGAGGATCCTAAAACTCAATTAAAAAACCGTGGGACCTAATTGCCAAATTTAGTCATGTAGCTGGTTACAATGTCAATGTTCAAAAATCAATAGCCTTTGTATACACAAACAGTAGACTCACTGAGATAGAAATTGGTGAGTCAGTTCCTTTCACAATAGCACCCCAAAAAATAAAATACCTAGGAATCAATCTAACAAAGGAGGTGAAAGACCTCTGTTCTGAAAACTATAGCACATCTGAAAAAGGAGATAGAAGATGATATCAAAAAATAGAAAGACATATCTTGCTCCTGGGTAGGAAGAACCAATATTATTAAAATGGCTATACTCCCAAAGCTACTATACAGATTCAATGCAATCCTGATTGAAATCCCAACAGCATATTTCACAGATGTAGAGAAAAAAATCCATACTTTCATCTGGAACCACAAAAGACCTAGAATAGCAAAAGTAATTCTAAGCAACAGGGATGTGGTGGGGGGTATTACAACTCCGGATCTGAAACTATACTATAAAGACACCATGATAAAAACTGCATGGCACTGGCAAAGTAACAGACCTGAGGATGAATGGAGTAGACTAGAAGATCCAGAAACTACTCCAGATACACTGAGCCATCTCATCTTTGAAAAAAAAGCCAACCATCACAACTTATTTATATATTTCTTCAACAAGTCTAGTTATATTATAAAATTATGCATATTTATCAGTGAACATAAGCACATCTTTAAAATATAACAAAAGTGTCATCACGCACATTACCATATATTATTCATATCATCAATTGTCCAAATAATAAAAAATTATCTGATTGTCATATATTTTAAATTGCTTACCTCTGATCTTCTGGACTGTTAATAATAGCTTCTTGCAGAAATGCTCAACATCATTAGTCATTCGAGAGATGCAGATGAAAACAGCACTGAGATTGTATCTCACTCCACAGAGAATGGCTGCCATTTCAGATTCAGCCAACAGCAAATGTTGGCGAGGCTGCGGAGAAGAAGGAACCCTTCTCCAGTGTTGGTGGGACTGTAAACTCGTACAACTCCTGTGGAGATCAGTTTGGAGATTCCTCAAAAAGCTAGGATTGGAGGTCCCATTTGACCCCGCCATTGCCCTGCTAGGTATATACACACAAGAATTAAAAGACTCATATAACAGTAACATATGTGCACCCATGTTTATAGCAGCTCAGTTTGTGATTGCTACATCTTGGAAACAACCCAAGTGTCCATCAACTGGAGACTGGATAAAAAAGCTGTGGTTCTTGTACATAATGGAGTATTGCTGTGCCATAAAAAATTATAAGTTTGAATCATTTATACTTAACTGGACTTACCTTGAGGATATCTTCATAAGTTAAATAAATAGGTCACAGATAGGTATATATCGTATCTTTTCTTTGGTATGAGAAAGTAAAGATGTAAATGAGTCCTAGAATTTTATGTTATATATTGTGAAATAGAAAATGTTCAAAGTAAAGTAGGATGAAGGGTGAAAAATAATGAGATTATAACAAAAAAGAAAGGAAACAAATTTTATGTATATAGGGGTTGGTAGGGTGTGTAGCACTATGGGAAAAAATGAGAATTAAGTTGTGTCTTATACTGGTACAAATCCCCATTATGGAGTGCAATCATGATGCATGTATGTAATATACCAATAAAGTTTTCAATAAATTAAAAAAATAGTAGCTTCTCTCTATTCACTCTCCTTTTTTCTGTCTCCACAGACTCCATTAGTCAGCCTTTCCACTTTGTTATTTAAATACCAGAGACCAAATAATCTACTCTGTGACCTACATGAAGTCTTCTGACCAGTCTAGGACTGAAAGAGAATCACGCTCATAGGGACTATAAATGCAGAAGGATAGAGCTGTATCCAAAAGGAGCTAATCTTAAAATTTTACTGTGAAAAGAGAAAACAAATGTTACACTTGCTCTGTATCAGTCAAGTTGAGTTTTTCCTGCTCCATGGTAGGGTACCAATACAACACATAACTTGCCCAAGCACACAGCTTTGTTCTCTTCATTTATCTTTCTTGTTCACCCAGTACACTGACCCTTGAGTTACTGAAGGTAGTCTAATGAGGAAAGATGTGTTTCAGGGGATAATGGGGACTCAGATGATGTTCATGCTTTCTTTTCCACCACCACAATCAGCAAGCTTAAAGCAGACAAGAGCTGGGTGCATGTTAATTTTGAATGAAGTCAGACCTTTCTATTACTATACTGGAAAGAGCTCATTAATTATTAAGTGAGAACATTCTTGTGACTGAAAGGGAGTGAAGCTTTTTATTATTTAAATATGAGCAGATAAGCTACGGAACCTGTTCAAGATTTCTTCCAAGACCAAGGAAATGATGACTTGTTGAAATATGCTAAAAAGGGGGGAGAGAAAAAAATTATATTATTTTCAGATCATCTGCTATATAAAATTTTGTGAATTATAGATGGAATTAAATGCAAAGATAAAAATACATGTGCATTAATAAACATAACGTGGTAGATTAAAAACATCTGTGACTTTTGACACACTTTCTATGATGAAATTAATCTGTGTTCTCTCGTCAAGTTGGGAGGGGCTCTGAAACTAATATGACCAATGGAATATATTTGTAGTTTTGCTATCTCAATATTCAGTCTTAGTAAGGTAATGGAGCAGTCTTCATTGTCGTTCTTGAATTACTTGGTTTTGAAATCCTTGAAGTCATGTGTATTAGCTTCCTAGGGCTTCTAAGGAATTACATTAGTTGGTTTCAGTATGACAATAACTTATTCTCTCATGATTCTTGAAGGTAAAAATCCAAAAGCAAGATAGTTCCAAGGCAGAAACTATCCCATTACTTTTTCTTAGCTACTGACATTGTTCCAAACCCTTAGCATTTCTTGCCTTCTGGATATATGACTCCGATCTCGGCATCATTCATCACAGAGTTCCCACATTGTGTGTGTCTGTTTCTGTGTCACTTTTCATTCTATAAGGATCATGGTCATATTAAATCAGTCCCACCCCCTTTCAAAATGAGGTTTTCTAAAGTGATTACATCTACAGTTACTCTGTTACCAAATAATATCACATTCTGAAGTCCTTGGGATTAGAATATCAATATGCATTTTATAAAGACAAGAATCAACATATAATAACATGTAAGAAGTCTATACTTCCAGATAGATTTTGTTGTGATGATCCCTGTTTTCAATCCATTAAAAGGTCTTCTAAAGTTTATCCCATATCCATATCTTTCTCTCTTTCTCATTCTACCTCTCTTTCTTACTAATATATTCTGTGCTTCCTACCTCCAAAAACGCTCTAGTCCAAGCTATTCCTGTCTCTTTTCTGATCTCCTTGCTCCTCATACTATTCCCATGGAACATTAAAAAATATTTGGTCTTAGTCTCTGGTTCCTAGTTCATTACTCCTAAACTTTCTCAGCATCTTGGGTGATAGAAATATATTTTCATATATTTCAAAATATATATATATATATCAAAATATATTTAATAATGAGACTTTTTCAGTCACATCTGAGTTTATATTCATGAAGTGACTTAGGATGAGGCCTTTGGCTAGTTTCAGCAGGAGATCAGTCACCAGAAAGACAAAATATGCCTATTTAGATGGTTGAGATTGTGAACCCCTCATCCACTGACTTTAGGAACCTGAGGGTAGATCAAAGTGTCTTTTGTTGTAACTCTTATAACAATGAAGTTTAATGATCTTCCCGGTGGCTGAACGTCCACATACTCTGAATGTGGTGCTCAACTCACAACAGCACAAGAATAAAAGTTCTTGCTTGACCTGGTGCTAACTCTAGATAGTCTACCTTCCAAATTTTTCCCTGTATATTTTATCATTTGGCTATTCATTGTATCCTTTATAATATTGTTTATAATAAACTAGTAAACATAAATAAAATATTTCTGAGTGCTGTGAGATCCAGTTCAGCCAGCAACAACACCAGTTTGAATGGGCCCACCCAACAACTCTAGAGAATGTCAATTTCATCTGACTTAGATTACAGAGAACAAGTCAGTAGGTCACAGAGGACATGTCAGCAGGTCTCTGGTGGTTCCCCAAGGACATGCCAGCAACTTAGAGTACACATTAAAAGCTGCAATCCTGTTGTTTCTCAAACTTATCTCCTCAAATCCTACAAAAATAGTCATTAAAAAACAGCCTGTAAAAGAAACCTTCTCTGTTCTGTCAACACAGAGACATTCCCCAGGTTTAGCAATAAACCTGCTTGGACAGTTGAATTCATGTTTCTTCTTTATTATTCATTTCGATTAATTTTAGTAAATTATTGAAGCTTACAAGGGGACTATGTGAACTCTCAAAATACAAATGTTTTGTTGGAAGTATGAGAAGTTCAGATATGTGACTGAGTCAGTCTTGCAGGAACAAGTCCTTATATTTTTGGGATCTGGTGCTAACTCTAGGTAGACAGTATCAGAATTGAATCGCAAAATACTCAACTAGAAAACCTATTAGTATAAAAAGCATTCATACATCTATGTGAGTGAGTAAAGAAAAAGTACACTTTCCTCAAACTTCCGTATGGAAATATTGCTGGTGAGGTAAGGGGTCCAATATGGTACAATGGTTAAACTATGTTATGTTCTTGTAAATATCAACCAAATAAAACCATTACTCTGCATAATGGATATGTATTAATAGAAATGTAGGAGGAAACATTATTATAGTGTTTCTTTTTTATTAATTAATTGATTTTATTGGTACAATTTTTATATACACATCACAATCACAATCCACATTGAAAATTTGTACCAGCATATGACACATTTTAATTATCATTTTTCCTATTCCCCTGCCCACCCTATAACCTCCCACCCCATATGTACATAAAATTTGTTTCCTTTTTTATCATCACACTTTCCCCATGTTATATACCCCTATGTAACCCCTATAGTGTTTTTTCATCCTCCTTATTTATCAGCTCTGGTAGGCCAACTTCATACTCTTCCCCAAGAGAAATGACAATGAAAGCTAAACAATTTAAACCAATTCAAGACAAGACAGCTACAACAGTACAGTTAAAGGCCTTAATGAGAGAAGTCTTAAAGAACTTCTTTAGAATTGTGGAACAAGTATTTTTGAAGTGGGAACACTTTGAGGAGGGATTAATGGCAATATATCCTTTCACAATGATAACGTTTAATTTATAAAAGGAAAAAGTTAAATTTTCAAAAGGAAATAATTTTACATATCTTAATAATGGTCATGACACTTACTTTTAAAATATTCTTTAATAATGATACTGTTTAGAGCTCCGAAGCCCAGAGTGATCATAGAAGTGCAGATAGTAAGGCCAGGCTAAGGAGCTTTCAGTTGGGAAGAAAGAATTCACTGTCATTTGGAGTAGAAATGATGTGTGTTACACCACAGCAGGGAATTTGTCTTAATTTTCCTCATGTCCTAAAACTCCAAGAAATATATTAAAAGCAATATAATAATTAATCTAATGGAGAAAATTCAAGAACAGTCCAACATGCAGTCTGAGGCACTGGATATGGCTGGTTTGTTTTAGCCAGATTCACATTACAAATCATAAAGAAAAAGAACAAGTATGATAAGTTTGAGGTTTCATCATACAGAAACCATGTGCTGTGTTGCAACCATGGGGAACAAGGTTTCTGAAAAGATTAATATTAAAATTAATCCAAGTTGCTAAGCAATATTAATTAATTAATATTAATATTTTCAAAAACCTTGTTCTCCATGTTTCCAACAGATGTGTAAATATTGTATCTTTTCTCTGGTATGAGAAAATGAAGATGTAAATGAATTGTAGAATATATAGTTGATATTATGAAATAAAAAATATTTAAAGAAAAGAGGGTATAGGGGTAAATACCGAGGGGGGAAATAATGTGATAGTAATAAAGAAAAAAAGGAAACAAAGCTCAGGAATATAGGGGTGGGGGTTGCGGGGTGGGTAGAGGAATGGGAAAATGAGAATCAAGTCATGTCATATTCTGGTACAAACTCTCAGTGTTGAATGTGATGATGATGTGCATTCATAATGTACCAATAAAGACTTGAATTTAAAAACATAAATAAAAAAATTTTAAATTAAAAATAAAAAAGATAAGTAAAATTTAAAAAAATAATTCAAATGCATTACATCAGGACCATAGGATAAATGGACTGTGTCCATTGGAGAACAGAGATCCTGAGTATTTTCTAGAGAACCATGCAGATACACAGAGTCATCTGCAACCACAGCCTAAGTGGGCCTGTTGACTGGTGACAGATTTTGCCATTATCTACATGGTGATGGTTCTACAAGCATTCAGAATGTGAGAACTGTGAAGTCATGGAGGATTCCACCAAGATTTCAAGTGAGAACCTAGAAAGCCAGGCGGTATAATCCTGAAATGGCAGTATATGAAGCTGTGAGGAGGAAGCCCATGTGGAGTAGGCACTGCAGGAAACTGGTGATGACAAGAATATGGGACATCTCCTGAATAAAGCTCCAGGGAGTACACAAAGTGGTATCTTGAGAGCAGCCTTGGGAAGTGCAAACAACAGTCCTGCAGGTACAGGAATGCCTAAATTCTTCAGAGGTCTCGGATTACCACAATTTGCTTAAAATGTCAACACCAAGCTATGGGCTATAATGTTTTTATTTCTGTTAGTATTTGGTCCTACTCTTCTACCCACTCCCTTTGGTAAAGAGAATATTTATCCAATGCCATTGTTTTAACACTGTTGCACCTTCTTTTTGAATTTTTTTTTTTTTTTTTTTTTTTTTACAGAGGCTCACAGATAAATTTTCATTCAATCTTAGAAGAGACTTTGGAACTGGACATTTTAAGTAGTTCAGGAACCAACAAGAATTTGCTGATTCTTAGAGATGGACTAAATGTATTTTGCATAATGTGATGGACAAAAATCTTTTCGGGACTGAGAACAAGATGCTATGATTTAAATATAAAATATTGCCTCAAAGTCTTATGTGTGCAGAAGATGATGAGGACATCATATGCACCAGGCTTCGCCTTCTGTCTCCTGGCTCACATGACATGAACACTTTGATTTTGTCAAGGTATTCTGCAATCCTGTCTGTGCCCTGGAGCTAGCCAGCCATAGGCTGGTTATATAACCAAAACACTTTTCTTCTTTTAAACTGTGAGTGTCATAAACAAACATATATAACTGAGATAGTTATTAAATAAAAGGGAAAAATAAAAGAATCACCACTGTGAAAAACTGAATGTTATTGTTTGAAATAACACTTGGAACTTTCTTTAAAATATACCATGTCTTAGGACACAAGCATGTTGAAATAAATGCAAAATAATTGAATTAATATCTTTAATCCTATTGGATCATAATGGAATTAACGTAAATCAACAGGAAAAGGAAGCATAGGGACCACAGATGATAGAAATATTATTAATAGATCAAATATATAAAAATCATGGGTGATAGAAGAAATTAAATCACCTCCAGGATCAAACGACAATAGAAGCACAATATACTAAAGCTATGAACACAATGAAAGCAGTTCTCAGTGGGAAGTTTATAGCTGTGAAAGCTGAAAGTAAGAAAAAATGGAGCTATGCAAGTGAGTAAACCAATGATAGGTTTTAAGGTTCTAGAAAAGCAAGAAAAATTCAGTTAATATCTAAAAGAAATTTAAAAGGTTAGAATAAAAATTAAGGGCACAAAGGCTAAAAAAATCAATCAATAAGATCAATCAATCAGAACTGGTGCATTGAAAGGATAAATAAAATTGGTAAATGCTGAGTCAAAATTAGCCAAAGAAGAAAAGATTCACATCAGTACAATTAAAAATGATGAAGATATGGACCAGGGATTTAGCTCAGTGGTTCCAACACCTGCCTTGCAAGTGCGTGGGTCCAGGATCAATCTGGTAACCACATATAACAATGTTGGGTGTGGAGACTCATGCCCACCATCAATGAGTACTACATTCCACAAGACCAGGCATGGTGGCTCATGCCTATAATCCCAGCACTCTGGAGGCAGAGGCAGGAGGGTTTCTGTGGGTTTAAGGCTCACCTGGGCTAGATGATGAATACAGAGCCAACCTGAACTACAAAGCGAGACTCTGTCTCAAAAAAAAAACAAAGCAAAACAAAAATGATGAAGGTAAAACCAGGAAATACACTACCTAAATCCAGAAGATTATGTTAAACTAAATTCCTAAACACATAGGAATTACCAAAAGTGAACCAAGGAGATCCAAATAACCAGACTAGACTCATAACAAAAAATGAAATAGTAGCAACAATGAAAAAGACATAAAAATAAAATTAACAATAATTATGAAAGTCCTTATACTTTTCTTCGAAATTGTAGGGAAGGTAACCCTACCAATCTCACTCACTGAAGCTAGCATTACCATGATACCCAAATGGAAAGGATTCAATATCCAACAGACTCAAGGCCAGTTTTCTTAGTGAACAGAAATGTGAAAGTCTTCAACAAGGTACTTTGTCATAGAATGAAATAAATCATTTAAAAAGTCTTATATTATCCAGAACTGTGATGAGACAAATTAGTTGGGCATTATTTACTAGAGTTGACACAGTCAAAAAACCACCACAATCCACCCCTTGTCATCTTGGCAATCAGAAACATTTCTTTAAATCATAGTCTTCAGATACAAAGGCAATTTCATAATTATACCTAACATGTTATAAATATCTTATGAACAAACAAAAATACACAAATTCTCTCCATGGAATAGAAAGCATGTTTTCTTTGAAGGATGCTTTCTCTTAACATTTGATAATTTAAACATAGTAAAATAGATTTAACAATACTTAAAAACCAACATTAAATTCATCAACATAATACTACATTAGAATCACATTATAAGAGAACTATTACAATTACAGCACTCATTTTTTATGTGATGATGTGAGCATAGCAGTGCAGAGCTACTTTTTTCTACTATTCACTCTTTGTTCCCTTGACCTTTCACAAGCATCTCAGAAGGTCTTAGTTCTTTCCCTGGTAGGATGACCCAGACCATCACTCCTGATGGTTCTGACCATTACTTATTCTGCCTGAATTAAGTTGTTTTTGTTTTCCACTTATGAAGAAGTTCAAGTCTGGTTAGGTCAAGTATGCCACATGTATGTCTCCTAGCTTACTAGGAGACATCCAAAAGAGTTCTAGCACACTCACTCCCATATGTAGAAGCTGGCCTATAGCAGCTTGGGGCCTCCGATTCCTCCTCTAGTGATGACTCCTTCACTACGCCAAGATTTAACCATAAAAGGTAAAAAATCTTGTAGCTCACCAATCAGCTACAACCCTGTTACCCCATGCACTCATAGTCATGCCAATTCTCTGCACTCTAAATAAGCATCTGTAATCCTCAATAAAGACAGAAGCATTCACTGAAACCTCCCCAGAGTCGGCGTGGTGACTCTGCACACTCAGTCTCCCAGTCCAGGCCTCAGAACCTGATCCTCAGCCACTTTTACCCCAATGCCAAGGACAACTACACACTTACTTTAATAACAGCATAGTAATACTAGGAGGTACCATGAGGAATCTCTTGTACTTCAAGAATATTCTTTATTTCCTCCATTTTGAGCTAACAGTTCAATTTCCTCTTGTTAGTCTGGATCAATAATCACTGCCAGGAGTGTCACTGCATTTTTAGCTTGTTTCCTCAGAGGCATGAGAAAAAGAAAATAACCAGGAACAAGTCTGAGCTTCCAGTTGAGTGATATCATTGTACTTCCTGCCACAAGACTTCCTGCTCTGGAGCTAAGGCATGTAAGCATAAGATCATGGGAACAGGAAGGAAACATTTGTTAGTGGTTCACTGGAGATAATGGTGAATGGTATCATTTAGATGTCCACTCCTTGATTGCTGGTCTCATGAATCCTGACTAGGGGAGACACAATAGCATATATTGGATGCTGATTCAAAGCACATACACCCTTTTAAAGAGTCATGTCTCTTCTCTGTGAGCTATTGCCACTTAGCTGGTGCTGTAATTGAGTCTTCAAAAGACCATCCCATGATTCTATTGATCCAAGCACTTATGGATTATGACAAACATGGTAAGACTGGTGAATTCCATGAGCATGAGTCCATTACTTCACTTCATGTTCCACTACTTACATTACTTTCTTGGACAAAGGCAATGCTATGGTGGAATTCCATAATGATGGATAAAGCATTCTGTGAGCTCACAGATGGTAGGTTTGGCAGAAGTGTTGCATGCAAGGAATCAAATCCATATCAAGAATAAGTGTTTATGCCAGTTGTCCTCTCCAAGATGGAATCATTCCAATATAATAAACCTGCTGCTAGGTCATAGGCTCATCACTCAGAGGAATAGTACTGTACTGCAGACTCAGTGGTGGTCTCTCCTGATGGCATAGTGAGTGTGCATCAGTAGCTGAAGGCACATCAGCTTTGATGAATGAGTCTGTGTTGCTGAGCCCATGAATAACTTGCTACTCTGTCCCCTCTGTTCATGAATCTTTTGAACAATAACAGGGGTGGCTGAAGAAAGGTTAACAACCATTTACAGAATGGGTCATCTTATACACTTGATCATTAAAGTCTTCTTTTTGATGAGCATTTACATGGGATACAAATACTTTTACATCCTGCACCCATATGGAGAAGTCTATTCACATACCTGTTCCTCCCATATTTTTTATTACTCATTTTCTAGTCACGTCACTTCCAAGCTCCCAACCACTGAGCCAGACCACTGGCTATAGCTCGTGAATCAGTACACAATCACACATATATTCATTCTCCTTCCAGGAAAAACGTGCTACCAGGTGCACTGCCCAAAGTTCTAATCACTGTGAAGAATTCCCTTCACTATTGTCCTTCAGAGATATTCTGGAGAGGAGCTACAATGATCCAGCCATGCACTTACAGGTGTTGCCTGCATAAGGTACAAAACCATTTGTAAACCAGGCCTAAGCCTTCTTTTCCTCTGACAGCTGATCATATGGTATACACCATGAGGCTATAGGTGCATACTGGGAAACCAAGACCATAGAGCAGGAGTAGAAACTATGGGCATATGGGCAACTTCTTCATGTAGCTTACTTATGACATCAGAATCTGTGCAGGCTCAGTCATGTATATACTATTTCTCTTTAATGATGGATTTAATGATGGATTGTTGCTGTGTACATTCAGTCTTATGACTCAGTTGACCAGATCACACCCAATTCATGATAGACAACTCAGGTCACGTGGCAATTGGTGTCCCATAGTCAAATGTTCAGTTTCCACTAAGGCCCAGTAGCAAGCCAGGAACTATTTTTCAAATGGAGACTAGTTCTACATAAAAGACAGCATAGCTCTTCTTGTAAGTCCAGAAGATTTCTGCTGCAGTTCATCTCTGTGGAGCTGCCAGAGACTTCAAACAGCATCGCAGTCACTGACACTTCAAGTACTGCTGGATCTGCTGGGTCATATGGCCCAATGACAGAGCAGCCTGCTAAGCTGTCTGGACCTGTTGCAGAGCCTTTTCTTGTTCTGACTCTCACTCAAACTTGTTTCCCATGTCAGTTAATGAGCCAGTCTGAGACACCTAATTGAGAATGTGTTGCTCTCAAAACCCAAATAGATCCATTAGGAATTTTGTCTCCTTTTTGAAGGGGAATCCAGTTGCAACAGCTTCTCTTACCTTAGAGGTGATATCTCTAAATCTCCCACACTTGGATTTCTAGAAATTTCAGAGATAAAAGACCTCGAAAACTAGCTCTTTAATGCTTTACTAACAAACTCAGAATGGTTTCTACCTCTTGCTCACTTCATTCAATTTGTGTCATGTCATCAGTTAAATGGGCCATTGTGATACCTTGTGTGAGGAAAAGGTATTAAAGGTATTTAGGTACCTTAAATTATTAATATAATTTAATTATATTAATACCTTAATTAATTAATACCTTAATTATTATATTAATACCTTAATTAATACCTTAAAAGGTATTTAGGTACCTTAAATTATTAAAGGTATTTTAATAGACATTGAATTTGATCATAGATTTTTCCAATTCATGAACATGGATTGACCCATTTAGCATCTTCCTTGATTTCTTCAGTGGTTTCTCAATTTTGTCACAGAGATCTTTTATATCCTTCTTGGTTTCTTTCTCAGTGAGTTCATTACTGTTATATAAAAATATTTCTGACTTTATAATGATTTTGTATCCTAGTATTTTACTGAATGCTTTTATCATTTGCAATATTCTTTTCGTGGAAAGTATGGTAAATCTTCTGTGGTTAGTTCTATAATGGAATTGTTAGCTTCTATCAAGTGATGATGTTTCAAAAGGCAATCCCAGTAGCTCTGTTAAGGGAAAGCAATTCTAATATTCATTTCTGTCATGGGGAACGACCCAAAGTTCTGTTCCATTTATTGGAAACTGATAGTTCTAGATGCTTCCCAGTGAATGGCTGAAGCTGCAATTGTAATTCTAACTCTGTGGAACTTCCTTAGGTCTTTTTACCCTTATGTTATCTGACAAGTTATGGCTACAGTTAATGTAGAAGGTCCATTAAGCTGCAATGTCAATAACTGTTGTATTTGTCCTTTCTGACGCTACTGTGAGAGTGTCTTTCCAAGAATAGGACATCAGGGTTTCCTTAGCTATGCCCATATGACATAGTTTGACAGCTGAAAACTTATTTTGCTCCTTTGCTTTAAGTACAAGTGCCCACAAGGCTTTGAGCAAAATTAAGTCATAGCTGGAGGTGATCACAATTTCAGGGGGCTAAGTCAGAATATTCGCCCCATAAGCATGAGGTCCTGGGCTTGGTCTTCTCTGAAAAATATAATTTTAGAAAAGACAATGCATAAGCAAAATAAAAATACAAGAAAGGAAAACATAAAACAAATATAAGAAATAAAAACTGCAGAAGAAAAATAAAATTTATAAAATTAAAAATCAATAGGGCCGCGGATATAGCTCAGTGGTTCTGGTGCCTGTCTCACAAACATAAGGGCCCGGGTTTGATCACCCAGTAACCACATACAATACTGGGTGTGGAGACTCATGCCCAGCAGCAACCAGTACCACATACCACAGTGCCGGGCATGGTGGCTCATGCCTGTAATCCCAGCACTCGAGAGTGAGAGGCAGGAGGATTGCTGTGATGTGAGTTGGAGGCTGAGCTCAGGGCCAGCCTGAACTACAAAGTGAGACCCTGTCTCAAAAAACCTAAAAAAAAAATTAAAAATCATACATTTGGAGAAAGAAGGAACAAAAGGTATAGTGTATGTATATGTTAATCAAGATTAGATACTTGGAAACATAAATGAAGGAAGATGATCCTACACTATACTGCATTAAATTTCTCTCATCCTGAAGTTGTGTGAGCTGAAGACAAACAGTGCACTACCCCTTATTTCTTATAATAAGTGGTGCCCCCCCCACTTGGCCTCAGGCATGTATGAATCATTGACTCAACTAGTTGGAATTCCTCATGGTATCATACTTTAACAATTTAAGGCAGTATATGGGTTGTTCAATCTGTATAACCTCTCTGGGGTTTTTGTGGACTAGATAACTTGGAATTTGGGCAATAGCTATAGTTACAGTAGGTCCTTGGATGCTTCTGCTGGGAACTGATACACAGAGGCTTATGCTGAAAGAGGAAGTGCAGACAATGCATAGTCTACAATCAACAGGAACATCTCAAGATGTTTGATGACTATAGCTTTCTGAAAATTCACTAGGAGATAAAGTTAACACCTCTAAAAACAAAATACTATGTACAATGCAGGTCTCTTATTTATTTAGGTTTTAAGTACACAAGATACAAATTTTTGTACCCAGGCCTTCTGCCTGTCTATATCTCTTTCTCTAACACACACACACACACACACACACACACACACACACACACACGCACGCACTTACCTTTTAGAATGGAGATTTCTCCTTCCATGGGTGAGATGCCAGGTTCCAAGTGTTGGGGGACTCTGCTTCTTTCTCTATTATTTTGGCTAGTCTTTGAACTTCAGTAGATGTCTATATTTCTGCAGGTCATTCCCACCCACAGTTATTCTGTTATCCACCTGTTGCTTTGCTCTTATTCTCTGGAAAAGCAGTTGAGCAGAGTGTGCCCCCACACTGCTATTTATCCCACCTCTACAGAAGGAAATCTGCAAAGTATCAGGAGCAAAGAGATCCATTACTTGCAAGGAAAACCCAAGAAAATTAACAGCTGATTTAGAATAAACAGTGTGAAAAATGGGATGACACAATTAATGGGCTTGAAAAAAAAATGTCAACCAGATTTCCTGTATCTATCAAAGCTACTACACTATACTATACTACACTATACTACACTAAAATAGCACAAAGTAAGATATACTTAAATAAGCAATTGAGAATTTATTCCTAGTGAATCAGTTTTACAAGTGAAACTAGAGGAAGTTTCTAGAGCTAAAACCAAGTGACTGGATGGCAAATTAGATGTACATAAACAAATGAGGAACAGAGGTAGATGTCATTATTTAACTATTAAAGACTCCATATATGTATTCTTTTCTACCTGATTTAAAAGGAAATTGATGAATGACTATTGTCAGTGTAGAATATACACAATATTTTTAACATATGTGTATGTATGTAGGAATGTTTTCTAGTTTTTAAAGAGTGGCAATTTTCTTTATTTGTTTCAACATGGATAAACCTAGAGGACATTCATTTAAATGGAATAAGTCAAGTATATGAAGACAGTACCATATAACATCAAATATATGTGGAGCTCTAAAAAGTTAAACTCATAAATTAGATAGTAGAATGGTGGAGCTTAGATGTATTCATTACTTTTCTCATCTCTTAGAAACAATACCTAACATTCAAAAGTTAAAGGATAGAAGACTTACTTTAATAGAACTCTAATAATAATAACTTATTTTAATAGAAGTCTGTGGAGGTTTCACTCCATAGTTGCTAGTTCAAAGGCAGGTGGCAGGAGAAATAACTCATGAGAGGACAGGCAGGAGATAGAAGAGAAGCAGCAGGCTGTCTTCCATCTTTCCCTTTGTATTCAGTCTAGGTGACAGCCCTGTTTCTTGGTGTCGCTCACACCCAGATGGGACTTCCATTATCCACACCCAGAAGTATGTTAAGCCAACTTGGTTTTCATCCACTTTTAATCTATGTTCACACAACCTAAATCTAGTCACCTTGGAAAAATTCCACCTAAGAGCTCATGAGGCTTTATAGAAATATCTATATATGGACTCATAACACTAAGGTAGATACTAGGGAACACGAGGGAAAGAGGAAGACATCCATCAGTAGTACAAACTATGAGTTAATTCTCATAGTTTAACTCAATTAGATACTATGGGTTAATTCTGATGTTCCTTTGCAAACCATGGTGACTAAAAGCAAGTGACTTTCTGGATACCTAACTACTTGAAAGAATAGATAAAAGAAATAGAAAGGTAATACAGAGAAATAAAATTCAGTGCTACAAACTAGCTGGACCTGAGAAAGGACTCTGGACCAGTCCAACAAACAATAAGACATGTGTTTCTTTAAGTGGACATGGAATCATAGTGTAGAATAAACCACATTTTAAGCCTCGAGTCAAACATAAAACTAATAAAGAACTGAAATGTAACATGTACCAATGCCCTACAATAAATGTAATAATTATGTGTTGCAAATATATACTAATAAATGTCCAAAAAATTTTAAAGAAACAGAAGATATATATATATATGTAATATATATAATATATAGTATATTATAGGCATATATATAATATATATATTATATAATATATATTATATTATAGGTATATATATAATATATAATATATGTATTATAATATATATTATATATTATATAATAATATAATATATTATATATAATAAATGATATATAATATATCTATAATATATTATATTATAGATATATTATATATAATACAAATATAAGAATATATACGTATATATGATAAAGAAGTTCACAAATAAGTGGACAATGGACAACAAACCCATAAACACCCACTGGGTTCACAAAGAAATGAAGAAGAAAATAAGCGAATTATTTGAAGTGAATGAAAATAAATTTACTACATTCAGAATATACACTGTGTACCTAAAGCAATGTGTAAGGAGAAATTTATGGGTGCAGATGTCTACAAAAGACTTTAAATTTAATATCCCTGTATTTTACCTTAAGACACTGGAAAAAAGAGAAGTGAGACATCAAGGCAGGCTAGAGGCAGCAGTACTTACGGCATATTCAAAAGGTGTTTACGGGATCCACAGGGGCTCAGAAGTGAGGGGCAAACAAGAAAACCAAACATTAGAAGTTAACTTGAAGGAAAAGCCCATTAGAAGAATTCTAGTATCTGAAGTGTTTAGAGGAAGCTGGAGGGAACCCCCTTATCCTACAACTGCTTACATCTCACATCTGTCAAACAGGACATCTTGGGAAATCATCCAGCATCAATAGCAGCTGGGATGTTGTGCTGGGTGCCTAGTCCTCCCATCTTTCCTTCCACTAAGAGATGGAGCACAATAAGTGAAATATTCACAGGAATGAGATGCCTCAGATTAGGAACTAAGGCAGTCATGGGCCGGAGTCACTCAGAGCACAGTTACACAATTAGGATGGGCAAACCCTAGAGTAGTATGGTGAGCCTTCTAGAGCTTTCAGTGATATCAACAGCCCACTGTGGCATCTATGCCATAGACTCACCAGAAATATAAGAAACAAGTGCAAGTCTCTGCATGGGGACTAAGAACCAGGCAGTGAGCAATCTCTGAGAAACTCAGTCACAGCAACTGTATCCACTGGGAACCACTGGGGAAGCAAAACATCAGAGCATTGTGAACAGAAACTCTCCTACTGCACCCCACAATCATTGTCATACTCTATGACTATCTGGCATCCTGAAGGCCACTGACAGTCCAAAGACTTTAGAGACCTCGATGTCTAGATGAAATCCATCACACTACCAAAGAAAAGCTGGGGCTGGGCTAGGGATTTAGCTCAGTGGTTCCGGCGCCTGTCTTGCAAACGCAAGGGCCTGGGTTCGATCACCCAGTAACCACATACAGTACTGGGTGTGGAGACTCACGCCCAGCAGCAATCAGTACCACATACCACAGTGCCAGGCGTGGTAGTTCACGCCTGTAATCCCAGCACTCGGGAGGCAGAGGCAGGAGGATTGCTGTGATTTGAGTTTAAGGCTGAGCTCAGGGCCAGCCTGAACCACAAAGTGAGACCCTGTCTCAAAAAAAAAATAAATAAGAGAGAGAGAGAAAGAAAAAAGGGCAAGCTGCTGCGTTCAAGTTCCATGTCCATGGAGTTGCCCTCCCACTGGACATCAAAAGCTACTGGATTGCAAAAGATAAGCTCTGTTCTGCTGAGCTTTAAACCCCACTGAACATGTGAGCTGGAGAAAGATTATTTATTTGAGAAGTATCAGGAACTGCAGACAACTTACTCAGACATGACTTACTTACTGGGATTTACATATTTGGACTTGAGGATGTCTGCCCTGTCCCATGGGATCAGCTCCTGGGATTATTGTGGACATCTCCAGGTCCTCTGGGTTCCTAAACTACAAGGGTTACTGAAGTAGGATTATTTGCCTTAAGATTTACTGGAATTAAGGCTGTCTGCCCTGCCCAATGTAATCTTCAACTACAGGGATTATTGTGGGACTGCCCTGCTTTATGCATGCTAGGATTATGGGTTGAAGGCTTGGTACCAAATAAAGATGCAACAAACTCAAGTAAGGGCTCTTCTGCTCCTGCTTCTGCAGCTACAGGTTTCAGCCTTTGACTGCCACTGCTCAGAGTAGCAAGATTCGAGCCTGGACTCAGTCTTTTTTCTCAAGGTTCTGGATTTGTTGTTTGTTAGTTATTAATCCTTTAACTGTGGGGATATTGAGAGATTGGAGTTCACCACGAGGGTGCTGGCTGTGTCTTCTTACCCCAGATTACCACAGAGAGGAGCAGACAAGAGTTCTGTTCTTGTGAGTAGTTGGATAAGAGACAGGACAGAAAAGTACTGCAGACTTCCCCACAAAAGCATGACCAGAGCTGCTAAAATCTCATCACAGGGAGACACACATGGTCTGAAGTAATCTCCCTCATAGTAACAGTTTTTCTAGCCTAATTGATCTTGAATCCTTGGGGGAGGAACAGTAAAAACATGAGTAAAAAAAGCAAGGCAAGAAGATCCCTCCAGTAACTTGCTAAAAGCTAA
Source organism: Petromus typicus (assembly GCA_004026965.1). Taxonomy (NCBI): domain Eukaryota; kingdom Metazoa; phylum Chordata; class Mammalia; order Rodentia; family Petromuridae; genus Petromus; species Petromus typicus. Next base: position 1,373 of record PVIR01003741.1, on the reverse strand, counting down.
TCTCATGGGCACTAAAGTGCAAAAAGTTTCAGGGAAAGAACAACAACAACACCAACAACAAAAACAATTAAAATGTTTCAGGTCAGTGTTATTTAAAAGTGTACCTTGGTTTGCTGTAACTATCATCATTTTATATTATTTTGGGGCTGTTAAGTCTGATTGTTAATTTGTATATATAACAATTAAATTTTTAAGGTCTTACAAGACAAATAAATTCTATGCTACCAAAATAAAAGAAGTCAGAAGGAAATGGGAAAAATTGAAATATGTTATGTACATGTACAAATTCCCTGCAGTGGATGTAATCTTTAGGTACTGCAATCATGTACTAAAAAAGGCTTAAAAACTGTTTAAGGATATCAATATTAAAATATTAAAACTCCAAAAGATGTTCAATGAAATTAAAGATGTAAATAAACAGATAAAAGGTCTAATTTATAAATGATTTAATGAGTGTACAAAGATGCAGAAAGTTCATTGAAGAAAATAACACCTGATATGAATTACCACATTTATAAAGAATTAAACATTATAAAAATGAATTAAACAGAAAGCCTGAAAATAAAAATATAATTGAAAATATGGCAACAGAAATAACAAAATCTAATCTTAGGCTGTTGATACTTGACCACCAGGTTAATACATTAGACCTTGTACATAATGGTACCATAAACAAATGAACTAGATACTGTGAAAGCTTGATACAGCAACTGACATATGACTTAAAAAGAAATAAAATGAGATTATAACAAAAAGGATGGAAACAAAGTTTATGTATATGGGGGTGGGGTTGGGAGGGTGAGCAGGGTTATGGGGAAAAATGAGAATTAAGTTGTGTCATATGCTGGTACAAATTCTCTTTGTTGAATGCAATCATGATGTATATATGTAATGTACCAATAAAGATTTCAATTAAAAAAAAAGAAATAAAATTATCTGAGTTCAGGAAACGTTAGAAAGTGACACTAATTGTATAAAATTTTTATTTATAAAAATCCTACAGAACAGTTTTCCAAATCTAGGGAAAGAATTTCATATCCATGATCAGAAAAGGTTCTCTCCATTAAACATCATAGTCAAAATCCTAGAAATTCATCACAGACATAAAATACTAAAAGCTGCTAGGAAAAAAAAAAAACCATAAAATAGTCCAAAGTAAGAGTACCTGAATGATTGCAGATATTGCAACACACACTTTAAAGATCAAGAGAGCCTGGAGTGGCTTTCAGGCCTTAAATGAAAATATCCACTACACCAGACTAGTATTCTCTGAAGAATTGGGAAAAAAAAATCTAGCTTTTTCTTTGACAGAAGATTACTAGCTAGGTTGTACATATAGGGCTCAAAGTAACTAGACTCCCTTAAATAACCTA
>PVIR01003740.1:51125-85959 GCA_004026965.1 Petromus typicus | reverse complement strand
TATATATGCATACAGAGAAAAAATAAGCAAATCTAAGGACAACCCTAAAGTACAACAGCAAAGCTGTCTTTTAAAGTACATACAGTATTACTTGCAATCAGGATTTACAATCTGTACATTTTATGGGCTGTTGGTCCTTAACTTTCCAGACCAGAGAAGGGACTCATGTTACAGAATCAAATGAATGTCGTTAGCAATAATTTTGTTTCGCCATGTGTACTGCCTTAATGACATGAGGATGCTACAGTGACCTTTTCCTGTCTCTTCTTCTTAGCAGCCCATCTCAGGAAAGTTCCATGCTGTCAAATGGCAAAAAAAAAAAAAAATTAGCTTTCCCCCATAAGAGGCTGAAAAGCACTTACAAAGCCCAGAAGCCAAGGTGCTACACGAGGGGTGCCAACATACGAACAGCCGCAGAAACCATCATTTCCTGGGTTGATGTAAAAAGACAAGCCAAGAGCTTCATGAAGGCACATATAAAACCAGCTCCGGATAATGCTCTGAAACCATCTTTAAATGAACTGTCTTGATGTCCTATAGTTCATTAAAGGTTTCCTGTCTCAGAAAGGTCAACATTGTATCCTTTACCCTTTCTGAATCTCAGAATATCTTTTCAGCTCCTTATTTCTGAAAGGTGAGCAGGTGTCTCTCAGTCTTAACAACCGTGATTCCACAGTTCACAGATTCTTAAGATAAATCATTAGAGTGAGATCATATATGGTCTTCTGTCTGTTTGCCAGATTCACAATAAAAAAGAAGTCAATAGTTTTGAAGGAGCTAGGACTGTTAAAACTCTGTTTCAGTAAAGTGGGGGCAAAAAGTTAGGATAACATGGACCTACTTTAATTTCTCTATTGACAGATTAAATATCCTTTCTTTTAATTTAGTCTTTGCAACTTTAAATATTTAGATCCTAATAACTTTTAGCCAGCTTTGGAAGAATTCTCTTCTCCACTCTCAAGCTCCAACTAAATGATTGAGGGTGTATAATGGCTCCTCCTCCTGCCCAGTCTCACTGAAAGATTGAGGAAATATAGAGGGAATCCTTGGCGAATATCAGTTTTCTTACCTTTTCATATTGAGGAATGAATGTGGCTCCCTGATTGAAAAGCTATGCGTAAAGCAACACTTTCTGCAACTACCATCATGCAATTGGCCTTGGCCTTGGTAGTTCAGTATTTTTTTTTTTTTTTTTTGAGACAGGGTCTCACTTTGTAGTTCATGCTGGCCCTGAGCTCAGCCTTAAACTCACATCATAGCAATCTTCCTGCCTCTGCCTCCAGAGTGCTGGGATGACAGGCATGAGCCACCATGCCTGGCACTGTGGCATGTGGTACTGGCTGCTGCTGGGCGTGAGTCTCCACACCCACTATGGTATGTGGTTACCGGGGGTCAAACCCGGGTCCTTGAGTTTGCAAGACAGGCAGCGGAACCACTGAGCTAAATCCCCGGCCCCAGGTAGTTCAGCCTTAGTTATTTCTTTTTATATTTCTTTTCAAACACTATGTTTTAGGAGCCACTTTGGATTAATACACTTTAAGAAATTGTACCAGGATGGACAGAGAGACAAACCGGGCTGGGGTAACATGGCCAATGCAAGCATCTCCACTGTCTGCCAATAACTGTCAGCTTCATTCTGCCCATCGAGCAACACTTATGAGGTTAAATCTCCTGTAGCCACAGCTGTGGCCAGTCCTTGTGTGGGCTTGTTGACTCCCTTAGTGTTCACTCAGTTCCAAGGGCTTTACCCAGAAAGTCACAAACATTGGTTATTAAGGCTTTTGCTGACATGTCTGCCTTTGTCCTGTGCATTCACTGCTGCCACTACCCCTATTTTTCTTTTTCTTTGTTGCATCTGACATAATGCTGGGCCAGATAAAGTCACCGGCATTTGGGCTGGGTGCCTGTGTACACTCAGAACACTCCCTTCCCTTTTATGTTACTTTCTGCATCTGGGCCAAAGCTGGCCTTCCTGGTCACAAGCCTCTGACCCAATCTACTCCCCTGTCCATCATCAAGTCCACTGGTCAAAGTAACTACAAGCTGCCATGACCGTATTACAGGCCATATTATTCCCATCTAGCCCTACACTTTATGGACAGACCAGCCTCATATGCTTGCTGTTTATTGACAAGCCTCTTTATCCATGCCAGGTCTCTGGGTGGGGAAAGACTCATTCTGTAGCTGTGTGCACTTGGGAAGCTAGTCCTCAGGGATCAGAGCAGTGCTCTCTCTGCTGGTTCCTGTTTCTGCCACTTCCAGACAGACCCACCTGTCACCGAGGCCTTACACTGAGTCACTAGACATGCTGCCTTCCCAGCTGCAGCTTTTCAGCACTCAGCCCTAGAATGGTTGCTTCACACTATGCAGCATACATAAACAGTGCTCTAAAGAAATAAAAGTCAGCAGTTCCTATCAGATTCTCCATCTGCCCCACAGAGAGAGCCTGTCCCGTAAAATGCGCAAGGAAAAAGACAGACATTATAACTGTTCTTAACCACAAACATTTATTGAGCATTAGTATTTTTAGATCATTCCTCACAGCACCGATGATGCAGGGACGGCACAGATCTGCATTTACAAAGCTGCCGATCTAATGTCACATGCTCTGTGTGTGTACATGCACATATTTAGTTCCTTCTTGTATCAGAGGCTAATTCATTCTGAGGATCTCTTGGTGAGACACTGTCCCCTGTGCTGAGGAAGGGCTGTAAGATCCACATCCCATTCTGCAGATTACAAAGTAAATCCACATCCACATACATATTGTAATTTGATTTATTTCAGATCCTTGGAAGATGATAAGCAATCACAGCCTTGTACCTTCTTACAATGGAAACACTCCAATAAGGTTATGCTCACTGTGAGTCGGTCCTAGGGAACTCTGAATACAGTAACATCTGTGCAAGGACCATGCCTGATGGAGTCATTTTTTCCCTGGCCAGCAGTGCCCTTTAACTCCAACTTTCTCCCTTATCCTGTCTGTCTCCACACTGTCTACTCTCATGGAAGGAAATGGATGTAGCTATTCAGACAACGGGTCTGGTTTGGTCCATCTCCACCATCTCTGACCAGGTAAGAGTGGTTGGTCTCCTTCTGCATTTCCACAGAACACTACGATACAGACACAGTTCAGCCACGCTTTGTGCCAGTACACAAGAATCACTCTGTTCCAAATTCATATGGTATTGGTGCATGCTTCATTTCCATCTGAGGTCTCTCCAGAATGGGCTGACCATTCAGATTTCCATTAACATCCTTTTCATGATTATTTATATATTCTCTCTTCAAATATGGAAACTCTCTCCAGCTCCCCTTTCCTTTCATATCCCTTAAGAGACTCTCTTCATAGTAATGTTGAATTTTTTTTCTAGCATGAACTCAAAATTTGTTCAATCTCTCCCCATGCCCTAGTTCCCAAGATCCATACATGTTTAAGTATTTATTAGAGCAAGACCCCATTCAATACCAATTCTGTCTCGGTCTACTCAGGCTGCTATAATACATGGCCTCAGTGACTAAAAAAGCAAATATGTATTTCCCAGAATACTGAAGGCTAGAAGTCCGAGACCAAGATGGCAGCCTGCCAGACACCAGGCTCTTGACGAAGACCCCGGTCCTGGCCGTTCCCTCATTGTATCCTCAGATGGCATCACCCAACCAAAGTAAACACTGCTCATCAGGTCTTGCTAAAGTGAGGACTGCAAGATGTTATACAAAATGATATAAGTCAGCACATGTTCCCAGAACACATCATTCCACCAATTCTCCAACTTAGAGATAAAAAAGATTTTCAACAAAAACTCATAAAAAATTGACAAATGCATAACTTTTATTTAAAATTAGATATATCTTTAGCATAAAACAATGTGCTGAAATCTTTAAATCAGTCAATCTTTTAAATATGTAGTCCCACAATCTGCTTCATGCTACAAATTTCCCTAGCAAACTTGTTTGAGAGAATATAAATTCAGAATTTTGACACAACCAGGGCATTTTTATTTAATCCAAATTGTTTCTTAACCCATCTGTATTAATGACCTCTGTGGTAGTTTCCATTACCACTGCAACAAAATAGCATGAATTAGTACCTTAAAGTAACACAAATGCATTATCTCATCATTGCTGGCAGTCGGAAGTCAAAAGAAGGATCTCACTAGACTGATGTGGAGCTCTCAGGAAGGCTGCATTCTTCCTGGAGGCCCTAGGAGAATCCCTTTCCTTTCTCATCACCTGACGCTGCCCACACTTCGGGTCTGTGACCTCCTTCCATTGCCACGGAAAGCAAATGGCTCTTCTGTTTCCCTTTCAGGACTCTTTCCCACCCAGTGAACCAAGGATACCCCTGCCACGGTCAGCCAGTTAGCATCAATTAATCCCATTAGAGATGCATTCACTTTTGGCATGTAAAGTACTACTTTCACCTGTTCTGAGAATTAGGACTTGGACAAAGTGACGGTAACACTGCTTTGCTGATCATAGGATTTTTTCAATATGCTAGGTGCCAACAAACAGAAGTTCTGGACTCTACAGTGAGAGCTATGGCACTTGACATATACTATTCAATGATGAGTCGTAACACTGATCTCCATCTCCAGAGACAGACTTCTCAGACACAGGAACCCAGTTCTCAGTACCAGCCCACATATACAGAAGATATAACCCCTACCTTGTTGATCTAACTTTGATGTGTCAAACATAACACTAAGCCAAATGAACAGGAAGCACACTAAAACAGCATTTCAAGGCTGGGGAGTTAGCTCAGTGGTTCCAGCCCCACAAGGGCCCGGGTTTGATCTCCCAATAACCATATACAATACTGGGTGTGGAGACTCACGCCCAGCAGCAACCAGTACCACATACCACAGTGCCAGGTGTGGTGGCTCATGCCTGTAATCCCAGCACTCAGGAGGCAGAGGCAGGAGGACTGCTGTGATGTGAGTTTGAGGCTGAGCTCAGGGCCAGCCTGAACCACAAAGTGAGACCCTGTCTCAAAAAAAAAAAAAAAAAAAAAGAGCATTTCAAGCAATTTACATTTTATCATATGTAGACAACAGGAGATAAGTAACTTGCTCTAGGTGAATCTAATATGTGAAAAGACAGATTAATCCATAGCATGTGATTATACCCACATCAAGTGCCATTTATTCAAGATTTAAAATATTTCATTGTACTTAGATAATTATATTGTTACATAAAACACTAAAAAAAGAAGGAAAGTTTATTAGCTATGCTACAACATGCCCTTATCTATAAGCTGAAAATTAGTTTAGTGATATTAAGATGAGAAAAATTGTGTTATTGTTGATGAAAATGTTCCTCTGATGCTTCCAACTACTACACATGTACAGATACATCCAAGGAAGATGTCAGAGAAGCTATGCATCAGAGCACAGAGGGCCTCTCCCTTTAAGGACTTTGAAATGAAGTAAGACGGCATGATTTTATGCAGAAAGTAAATAGAAAATACAAAAACTATATTTAAAAGTCACTACGAGGCTGCGCTGCAGTTGGTTCGTACTGGCTCTCTTGAGACAATTGTTAAATTTTTCACAGGTTTTGCAAGGCCCTGGTAGCTTGAACTAGGCACCATGGGAGTATTTATATCACAGAATTTGGCAACCACAACATATCAGGGCTCTTTTCTTTTTCCTATAAAGCCAATTTACCAGTATACCACAGATTAAATTTTAAAGTAAGTGGCAAGATGCAGCACAAGGGATAAATAATATGATTCATCATATGAGTAAATATACCGACGTATGTAATCCATAGTTTTTCTCTGAAAATTCATCTTCCTTATGTAATATTTTTCCAAAGGCCTCATATACCTGTTTTGCTGCTTTCTGTCCCTTCTCAAAAGAACATAAGGATTCTAGCTGAAATAGAGTCATTTTCCCCCTGGATTTCAATCAAGAAATTTGATGCAATTTTACATTGCCATAAATGGAAAGATTTGACACAGTGACAAATCTGGAAAAAATGATTACACCATTTTATGCTCAACAGAATCAAGTGAGACTTAGGGGGATGAGTACAGTTTTATTATTAAAGATGAAAAGCCTAATCGAGAGGTGCTTTGCATTTCAACAGCCACTAAATCTGCAATTTATAGATTTGATAGTGTTCAAGGAGGGTCTCCGTCAAACAGGCTTCTAATAAAAACCAGGTAAAATGTCTCTGTAACTCATAAAGCAAGCTCTTACTGGAAGGCAAGTTAAACAGATCACAGGATGTCGTGGTTTGACTGCTCTCGTAGCAGTTCACAGTTCTTCGCCCCTCGCTCAAATGCTGTCCATTAGGAAAATACGCAAGAAAGCACCAAATTCCAGCTCATGAACAAACAAGCTTATGACGCCGAACCAACACAACCAAGGCTAAGATTCTGAACCTTAGCAAGATTCTTAGTAAACAAATTTTAAAAACCTGGATTACTACCAACTTCTTCAAATAGAATCTCTCAATATAGTATCACTAACCAGAACAACAAAAAATAAAAAAGTTAATCTATGTCTCTAGCCTAGAGAATTTAGTTTTCAATCACTAAATACTCCATGTCTATTAGTTAAAGGTTAGAAAATTTAGGAAAAATGGGACCAGATATTTTACAGTAACAGGAACAGAAATATTTCCATGACTATTTAAAGCAGAGATATCTGTACTAACCTTCTTCTCCCTGAGGTAAAATTTAATGAAATAAAAAAGAATATGACTTGGAGATACAAGATTTGCATCTAAATTCTTTTATTTATTTATTTTTTTTAGACAAGGTCTCGCTGTGTAGTTCAAGCTGGCCCTGAGCTCAGCCTCAAACTCACATCACAGCAATCCTCCTGCCTCTGCCTCCCGAGTGCTGGGATTACAGGCGTGAGCCACCATGCCCAGCACTGTGGTATATGGTGCTGATTGCTGCTGGGCATGAATCTCCACACCCAGTATTGTATATGCTTAACCAGGGAATCAAACGCAGATCCTTGTGCTTGCAAGACAGGCGCCAGAACCACTGAGCTAAATCCCTGGCCCCTGTCTTGCATCTAAATTCTGATTACATTCTACTTGATGCATGATCCTGGAGAAGTCCATCTTCCAGCTATCACCATGAAGTAAAATGTTGACATCACTTCCCAAAGTGGATTAAGTGATCTGAAAACATATTTACTTAGAACTACTGTGCCACTGCATCATAGAAACTGATATTTGGAAATTACCAACTAAATCTGGTCAACTCCAAGATATTATATTTAGGAAATTGAAGTTGTAAAAGTAGGTATGCTTCTTTGATAAGCTCAAAGTACACGTCAAAAAGAACATGTCAGAATGTTCCCAAGTTTCCATCAAATGGAACCTATTCCTTTCCTGTGGTTCTTGGCTCACTGCTTTCTACCAAAATTACTTTCATCTGTCTTTACTCTTTCCCTTAGGATTCACATAAGATTCCTCTGCAACTCACTTTACCAAACTATGGGTTATGGAGCCCTGTGTTCACATTAAATACTTTCCCAGTATTTGTTGATTAAATAAATGAATCAGTCAATGTAAACAAAGTATATCGTTTTTCAATAAACACATTTTTAAAAAGATTTTTATGTGACTTTTCCTTTCTTCTGCTTCAGAACAATGACTATCAGCAATCTGACCAAGTAGGGTCAAAAGCACGTGTACTGTCTTCTGACTTTTAACAATACAGAACGCTGCATGTGGATGATTGTATGAACAATGTCAGTTGTGTCAAATAAGTGCTTTGCAGTGTACTACACAATTGCAATAGAAATAGCAAAGTTCTCAGAGATAAGAGGAAAAAAATCCTTTGAGAAAACTTGAAGAAAAGCAAACACAGAAGAACAATTGACATAAGGGTCAATTATTTTCCATTCCTTTATAAGAAAACTCTTTGCCAACTAAAATTAGACCACAAGCCTCTGTAGCCAGCCACTTTACAGGGGGTGATTGAACTGATATCTTATAAATGATTTTATATTACATTCTTCATTCTTTTTTATTTGCGTCCAATCCTGCCAGATCTCAGCAATTATGCTAAATATTGATTTACAATTTCTCCCAGCTTACTCTAACAATGCAGCTAGATGAAAACTGTAATATTATTTTATTTATATCCTTAATATGATGGTTTGAAGTGACTAGTAAAAACAAAACTGGTCTCCAACTGTGCCAGCTGCTGGTATGCGAGTTTCAGGTGCTCAAAAAGCAGGCAAAGGGAGAGCCCTGCATGGGTCAGGGGGAGGTTGGGGCAACCAGATCCTTGTAAGACATGCTGTGCACCTCCAATTTCTTCCCTTTCATATTTTACATCTTTGAACAGGAAAAAAAAAACTTTTACAGCCATTTAAAAAACATACATTAACAAAAAACAGTATGCAAATTAAGAAAATATAATGAGGCATTTCAAGGGAAGGTGAGCCAGGAAGAAAGATTTAGAAACCAATCATTTTAATCACAAGTGTTTATTGAGCACTTAGTTTTATGTAGTGCATGCAGCAAACACTCTTTATAGCATGTGCTACATATTTTAATTGTCAGAACAGCCCTGTAAAGTGTTGCTAACCTCCCCCTCTTCATAGTTGAGTTGATAAAGGCAATGTGGTGAGATGACTAGCTCTCCTCTGGCTAAAGGTAAAATCAGTCAAACAGGGACCGTCCTGTTCTAACCACTGAGCTGAATTGTGTTTTGTGATGCAGAGTCCAGTCTGGAGAAGGATAAACCAAGGAAAGTTCAAGAAGTAAATCAGGGCCTGTAGATGTGACTGAGCCAGCCGGTACAGGGCAGCTGTTTACAAATCAAAGAGGCGGCCTGTACACTGCTGCGCACACGTCCTGGGTGTGGAGGACTCCATGGCAACAGTACAGGGTTGTAAGCAGAGAAATGCCATGGCCAGATTACTTTGTCTTTTTAAAACTAAATCTGCTAGCCAAGTCTCGAGAGGCAGATATCATAGCTGAATTTCAACTTCTCAAGGCAGTTTCTGAGTTTGACGCCTGCTTATTTAATGAACGCAAGCTCTTTAACACCCCTGTGCATCCTGCCTTCAGCTAACACTGGCCACTGAGAGCATTCAATTGGCCAATATGTATACAGCACAGAGCTATTTGCCAGCACGTAATAAATGCTCAGCGAATGTTAGAAGTTAGCACTGGATACACACCTTGTCTCTTGGAAATATCACTCTATGGATAAAATGACTGCTTAACTCTTCCAGGGTGAATAACTGTTTGATATAGTTCACTTCTGCTATTATCAGGAAAGCCATTCCTGGAAGAGGCTACAAATAGAATCATTCTCCCTGTGTGATCCTGAAAGACTGAGACTTGACCAACCTTCTCTTAGCACGAGGCTTACACAAGTCCTAGGATTGCCTCCTCCAAGTTAGAAAGCCAGGGTCCTTATATGTTTCCTCTAGAGTAGAAACTCCCTGAATCAGACTGCTTGACTAGTGCCTAGAGTATTTGTTTTTAATGTACAAATAAACAAATATTGTTCCTTTTGAAGGTCTCCAAATTCTTTCTAGGTACCTATCGCCATTTGGAGATTATAGATTAGAAAGCTGCTATCCTGTAGAGAGAATTGGAAAAACCTCTATGTTCTTCTACTTACACATTCTGACATCCAAAATTAGCCTAAGCAAAATTAGTAAGTAGGCAATGATTGCCTCGTGTACATTCAGTCTTCATTTCCTGTCTCCATGTTTTTTCTTCATCAAAGATTCCTTATCTTTCAGGTTCTTCTTCCTCCTCCCTTCCTTTTTCTTCTTTTACCCATTTCCTTGTCCTCTTCTTCCATCTTAGTTATTCTTGGAGAGCAATTCTCGGGATTGTTAAGAATACAGTGCATGCTAAAATGCACCTGGGTACAAGATGTTTATTAGGGATCTGTGAAAAGAAAAAGGCTGAAGTAAGATAGAGCAGAGAGATCAGGCTGCACTTGGACCAGCCGAGCAGGGCTGCCCAGGAAGGGCTGTGAGCGACAGTGTTCTCTTGGCCTGAGCAGAACCTGAAGGTGCTGACACTGGGGGATCGACAGACCTCATCTTGCAAATGGGCAGCAAGGGAGTCCATAGGGTGCAGCCCTGGGTTCTACCACAGTCACACAAGCACCATCCTTCTTGCAGAGATACTTGTATTTTGACAGAGGCGAAGGTTTAAGTCTAGTTTACAAACTCTGCTTATGAGATATGAAGAACCAGCAACTGGAACAGATGACTTGGGGGAAAGCGGTGCTTCCTGAAGTCCAAGGGGAAGCAGTGATCTCTGTTGTAAAGATCCTGATTGATTTAAGCTAACCGCATTAATCGCATCTAAGATCTAATGAATGGTAGGTCTTACTAACAATGGTACACTTGGCCAAAAATGTTCACAGTTATCAACAAGTGATACAAAATATTACCCTTTGATAGTATGTCTGATTTGAAATTGGGAAACCTTTTTTAAATTTCTTTTCCTTCTTTCTTCCCTCCCTACCTCTTTTCCTTCTTTCTTTTCTTCTTTCCTTTTATCTTTCCTTCTTTTCTGTTTGCCTTTCTGTCTGCCTGTCAGCCAGCAAGTCTCATAATCTAACTTGACATTTTCCTTGGTAATTCATTTGATTTACTTCTACAAAAAATCTAAACTTACTAAAATGTTTTTGAAATTTGATTGTATATGTTTCAGGATGTCCATAATTCCCAATGCTAGTTTTTTTCTCTCCCATTAACAGTCTATTCTTCTGCAGATTCAGGTCAAGGTAACTATGGTAACAACTCAAGGCATGAATCTGACCTGTAAATAAACAACAGCAAATGCCTAACTCAGAGGTCCTACCAACCATGATGGTTTGTCAAAAAATGATGTAATGGGGCTAGGGATTTAGCTCAATGGTTCTGGCACCTGCCTTGCAAATGCAAGGGCCTGAGTTCAATCCCTGGTAACCACATACATATCGGGTGTGGAGACTCATACCCAGCAGCAACCAGAACCACATACCACAATGCTGGGTGCGGTGGTTTAGGCCTGTAATCCCAGCACTTGGGAGGCAGAGGCAGGAGGATTGCTGTGAGTTCAAGGCTGAGTGCAAAGCCAGCCTGAGCTACAAAAGACTACAAAAGACCCTGTCTCAAAAAAAAAGATGTAATGTAAGCCATATTTCATAAATGATAGATATTACCACCAAGGAAAAAACTTAAAATTGTCCTAAAGAATATCATTCAAATACTGGTCATTTTTCTCCACCAAAGTTTAAACACTAAAGCTGGGGGTTTTTTGAGTCACAATATTTCTAATTTCTTTTGAGACCATGTAACTGTGTCACCAGTAGGTTTTAGTGATCCTCACCCTGTTGAATCCGAAAGATCTAGTATAAATGTTGCCTTTTCACTTTCCAATGGTCACCAAGTTATTAATATCCTCATCTCTTCATCTGTAAATAGGGACTAATAATACATCCTTAATGTACATTGAGCTACTGTTAAAGATTAAGTATGATATGGAAGGAAACGTCTTAGTGTTATAGGAGACAACAATGTTTCTATTATATTGATAACAATGTTTTATTCTTAAAAGAACCATGTGTATATTCGCCTGTGTTCTGAAAGGGGCGAATGTACCATGTTTCAGAGTCATGGGCATGCATCAAAAAGACTGGGGCATGGGGAGTGACAAATAATCATGAGTAAAATAAAACCAGATAAATACCAACTCATATGAAGAGGGGAAGAAGGACCAACATCTGCAAAGGCCCAGGGATGAAAGAGCACCGTGGTTTCTACCTTTCCCTGTCCTTCCATCAGAACAGGTAGAGCTCCTTCTCATCTGTCATCCACACAGAAGTCAGAGCCCACACAGGAAGCCCAGAGGACCCCTACCACCAGAGGGCAGAGGATGATCTGAGCACAGGGTGGGTGGTCAATCAGCAGGCCTGCTGCCAGAGAGAAAGATTATTTTGTACAGTTTCTTGAACCAACAAATTCACAGTGCCCTGTGAATGCCTAGTGTGGGTTGTCTCGAGTTTGCAAGGTTGTTTAAGAAGGTTGTGTAAGTCTCTGCCCTCAGTGACTGACAGTCCCACCAAGCGATGTCTGACGTGTGACAATCACAGCAACAACTGCCTGTTGCAACTGGTCTTCTCTAATCTTCAGAACATACCACATGTCAGGTTATTGTCCCATTTTATGATGACGGGAACTATGTCCAGATAGGGAGTGGAGCCAAGAAGAACTGAAATTAAAATTGAGGCCTGAAGAAGAAAGATGAGGGAAAAAAATAAAACATACCAAGCTGACAGAGGACAACAGCAAGAAAATTACTGTGTGTTGGGAAAAGAAACAATCTCCACTTTTGAAATCTTCTTGTTTCCTCAAAATGTAATTTCTATGTGCAATAGCAAGATGATAATAGCATCTGGTCAAAGGGTAAAGAGCTTGACTTTAAATGCTCAACTACTAGAAAATACACGCACCTGTAAGATTTCCACCAGTCTTTCTAGTTTGCCAGTGTCTAAGTACAGGTGCAGCTTTGTAAGTCTGTCTGGAAATCTCAACTTTGAGACTAAATATGCTGGAGAAACTCTATGGGTTATAGTTTTCATTTGAATTATATTTCTGTTTTCCAGAACATAGTTTTATTTTTTTTTAAGGAAAAAAATCTCCTGGGGGGTGTCATGAATTGGTATATCAATGTTAATTTTCTTTGCAGAATTTAACGGATTTGAAAATAGCTTGTCATGTCTATGGCCATACCACCCTGAATGCACCCGATCTCATCTGAAAATAGCTTGTCATTCAAAACAAATTAGTTTAATTGAACAAGAAAGTGATTCATGGACTGGAAATATCTTCTTTTTCCATTTTCCTTATTAAGGTGGGACATCTCAGTTGATTCTGAACTGTATGCTTTATTTACTTTTGGTTGCCATACTAAAGAATTAAATTATGAAGGCTTAAGCAATATGTTTTACACAAAGATCAAAGAAATTGCACAATCACTGCCATACATCAAATTCCTATTATGTGTCAATATTCCTGCATCTGTGATATTCATAAGCCATTCTTCAGGAAAAAGAAAGTGAGACAGAGAAATTAAGTTTCTTATGTTTACAAAAGGCATAACTGACATTTGAACCCATGCCTTTCAGACTCTGAAAATATCCTGTAATATTATAGAAAAATAAGAAAGATCAATTTCAACTCAAATTTGTGCTCCTGCTCCCTCTACGAAGCTCCGGTCTCCGGTCCTCACCTCCCACCCACTTTCTGAGGCTCCTTGCCTGCTACCTTCCACCTGTGCTCCAGAGCTTTCCTGATCCCTGGACCAAACCCATCATGGTTGGTAGGACCTCTGAGTTAGGCATTTGCTGTTGTTTATTTACAGGTCAGATTCATGCCTTGAGTTGTTACCATAGTTACCTTGACCTGAATCTGCAGAAGAATAGACTGTTAATGGGAGAGAAAAAAACTAGCATTGGGAATTATGGACATCCTGAAACATATACAATATACAACAACCAAACCCTGGCATTTGACTCTTGCTCCTTCTGTTGCACTTGGCCCTGAGATCTCAGACCTTCACACCTTGTATTTATTTTCCTGAGTCTTCCTCTTCCTGAGGACCAGAATCTCAATGTCTTTCTTCACACATGGCAGCCTGAGCACAGCCTACTCCATTCTCTATACCTTTTTCCAGATTTGAGCCCAAGGCAGATCTCTAGGATCCCAGCTTGAATGAAAAAATTTGTAAGGAAAAAGAATTTTCTGTGATAATCTTAGGTAAATCCTTATAAATTGTTAGATTTAAAGAGAAAGATTCCAAGGCATTGATTGATTTCAAGAAAAAAAATTGTCCAAATCCATTTTTACAAAGATTTAGATGATCAAATATAAATCTAAAGTTAATTTCTTTTTAAAAATTGAGGCCAAATATCTTTCAGTTAGAAAAGAAAAACCCTACTGTGTATAGTCAGTTTTATTCAAATTTCTCAAATGAAGGCAAGTTAAAATTAAATTAGTGGCTAACTTTCAGTAAGGGTAGATTTCACTTAGTTTTAGAGCACCCCTGCTGCTCCTAAGACTAAGCCCCCTAAATTTACAAAATGCCACTGTCTTTGCCCATTTACCCAAAGACACCATGGGCTACACACTGACGACTATAGTTATAACCCTCTGATTTTAGAGAAAGCTTTTTTATCATTATTTTCAAAGGTTTCTAGACATACTACTCCTTGTCTTTACCCTCCATCAAAGCTCTTCTCCAAAGTTAATCTCTCCAGAGTTAGGCTTCTTGAATTAGCTCAACTCCACATTGAGCTCAGGACTTAGGGTTGGAGATTCTCCTACAGAAAAGCTGTGCCTGCTCATTAGCACTTAAAGAACCGAGCACTGAGCTAACATATTAGCATTTACTATAAATCAGATCATATGCTAAATATACCAGTTCATCTTGACTAGTCTTAACATGCAGAGAGGCATATCTCTTATGAAACTGAAAAGCACAGAATCAGAAAGATCACAGAATTTGCTTAGAGTCCCACAGCACCTTTGTGCTCAGGCTGACAATCTAGAACTCATCTGAGTCCACTGTCAGTGCAACAGTCACTGACATATTTGCTGAGTGGCTCTGAGAAACCCGTCCCTTTTTCTGTGAGCAACCTTCATAAGAAGAAGAAGAAAAATTCAGAGATTAAGACCTAAGACCAAAAAGTAGGCTTTGGTTTGATCTGAAGCAGTGCAAAGGAAAAAAGACCCAAGTTCTGACATTAATAACAAATTTAGTCATGTACCATCAACCACTGATAAAATAAGTAGTACGTGTTATTACCACTTAGGCCATACGAGTCTTATTTTCTCTTACTTGTAGTTGAACACTTTCTAATTAATACAATTGCTATGCTGCCCAAGGATAACAAAGCTCAGGTTCACTAACATCTGGAACATATTGTAAGACTCACTCTTTGAGTTTTATCAAATGAATTCCTGTGAAATGAATTTTTGGAAGTAGTAAACTCTCATTACCACAGTGTAGTAATAAGCACATAACATACACCTGGGAAATATTAATTGCATGATTGAGCAACTATGCTCTGGAGACTTATCTAAATGGTCACTGAGACAGAAGTGTTTTACTAATTCAGCAGGTTTCCTATGGTACTGGGGAGAGCATTCAGGGCCTTGGGCATGCTAGGAATTGTTCTACCACTGAGCTTCATCCCCAGCCCTTTAGCAGTTGTTAAGCTAAACTTAAAGTACAGTCAGTCCTAGGGATACAAAGATGTAGAGATATAATCCCCACCCTAAATGTTTTTCAATTTGTATGGGAGATACAAAGATAATTCATTCATGATGATGGAAAAGTCTATATGTGCTTATTGGTGTAACTTTAAAAACGGTTCTAAAGTAGCTTTTCCTATAGTTTAATTGTCTCAACTTATTTTAAAAAACTGAAATAAACAAGAAACAGAGTGGAAAGCTAACTATAATTATAGTTAGAGATTTCAAGCAATTTTGATTTTTCTCTTTGTACTTCTCAGCTCAAAGTAGAAAATTTCAAAAGACAGATAGAGTAAAATATAAAACCATTTATATCCCTAAAACCTAGCGATTCAACATTCCTTCTAACTCTACTATGCTCATTTATAGCATATTATTTTTATTTGAATCTAAACAATCGAAGCAATAATATTGTAAATATCTTGGAGCAAGCTATGAAGAGAAATAACAATATGAGAGCCACATAATATTCACAAATATGAAAAATTGCAATCCATCTCACATAGAGAACGCCAAATTAACTGCTCCTATAAAACACTATGATTCAACTCAATTTAAAATCCTTAGTTTTTAATGCTGTTTCATAACTACTATGTGCAATTTATATTGTCTGTTTAGTTCCCTGCTGTTTTTCCCTTGCTTCAATATTTTGCCCTAAGAATTTTCATTAATTTACAAATGTTTATGACTATTATAGAAAAATAATAACAGTCACAGAAAAATGGATCACCAGCTTAAAATGTTCAATTTTATATCCCAATCAGCATCAGGCACTGAGAAGTGGGGAGTAATTTGATTGCTAATCAGATTTAACAAAAGAAAAGTCCAACACTTACCTGTAGAGATCACTGAGTTATTATCTTAATTACATTTTCTCACTGGGACTTTACTGATTTTTTTTTGTTGTTGTTGTTAGCTTTGGCTTTTATCTCCCATTTGAAATTTTGTTTTCAAATATCCATTCCTTATGCTATAGACTTAATGTTTGTTCGCCTACCCCACTTTTATGTATTGTAATCCTTGTCCTCAGTGTGTCAGTGTTAAGAAGTAAGGCTTTGGGAAAGTGATTAGATGACAATGGAGGCCTCATGAGGGGTATTAGTGCCCTTGAAAAGGAGACCCTGAGAGTCTTGACACTTCTGCAAGGGAAGACACAGTTAGAAAACAACTGCAAGCCATCTGCAAGCCAGGAAGCAGGACTTCACTGGACAGGGCACACTTGACCTAGGACCTTGACCTTGGACTCCCCAGGCTCCCCAATTGTATGAATCAATTACTGTTTACATACCAGTCAATGGCATTTTAACAACCTGCTCTACAACAGCTATGATCTCCAAATTATAAATAAACAAGCCACTGATTTCCATGACCTTCCATTTCTCTTAAAGACCACCTTAAGATTTTGTCGAGCCAGTTCATAAGTAGCATTAGTTTTGCAGGGTTGCTGTGCTGAGGCAGCACATAGCTTATGGCTTAAACAACAGAAATTCATGTTGTCATAGTTATGGAAAACAGAAACTTGATCCTGATCCGGAAGTGAGGTCTGGCTGGAAGAGGGAGGTCACTGGGAGGTTACCTAGAAGAAGGCCTTTTTTGTGCCTGCTGCTCTCTTCTCTTGCTTCCTCCTGCCTGCATGAGAGGAGCAGATTTCCTCAGCCATGTCCATCCACCATCCCTTTCTGCGGTGGAGCCAGCCAGCCACCTGCGATACTGACCAAGAATGAACTTCTCCTTCTGTTGTCATGTTCATTTAAAACTGATATTTCTAGAAATGCGAAATCTCAGAACTTCACAGCTTTTAGCACAGTTTCTGATGATCTGGGGCTGTCTTCAGAACTGAGTCAGAGAAGCTGCGTTTTCCCCTCTCCCTGAAAAACTATGGTGTAGTTTCCAAATGACGTCAAAAATCGCCACTCCGCCTCCTGGAGGCGGATTTCCTTGGTGAAGAATCACATATCGCATCTTTTCTCTGGTATGAGAAAATGAAGATGTAAATGAGTCCTAGCATTGTATGTTATATATTGTGAAATAGAAAATGCTCAACGTAAAATAAGGTGAAAGGGGACAATGTTGAGATTGTAACAAAAAAGTAAGGAAACAAATTTTATGTATATGGGGGGGTGGTAGGGTGGCTAGGGATATGGGAAAAAAAGAGAATTAAGTTGTGTCTTATACTGGTACAAATCCCCATTATGGAGTACAATCATGATGTGTATATTTAATGTACCAATAAAGATTAAAAAAAAAAAAAAGAATCACAGGAAGGAACTGAACTGTTTCAGAAGGCCTGATCTGACGGCTCCTTGTCCTCTAAACTGGAAGTCTGCAAACAAGATATGTACACCCCTGGGGATACTCAGAGACTTTCCTACAGAAAGCCTGAAGGGATAATTTTAAGAGAGTTAATTCTACTCCTCAAGTTTCCTCTATATTTTTTCAAAACTGATCTTCCTGAAGATGTATTTCTGGTCATGCTGATTCCTACTCCTCAGTTCCTGCTTTCCCCTTTATAATTTGTTCCTTCTGATATGAAGATTAAACCCAGAGCCTTGGTACTGAGATATATCTTCTATACCAGGGTATAGTATATGAGGAATGATTTAATTTGCCCTTTTTAACTCCTTCCCCCTCCCAGTACTAGAGATTGAATCCAGGGTTTTTGCACTGAGCTTTATGGCTTTTGTTTTGAGATGAGATCTTGCTAAGTTACTAAACTGCACAGATCGGGAGCCATCTTCCTGCCTTGGCATCCAAGAATTCTGGGGTTATATGCATGCACCATCATGCCAGGCTTCCTCCAACCATTTATAGTTATCTTTCTGTTTCTACAGAACAAAGGCATATCTTTAGCTGTGGTATTTTGGTAAGGTGCACTGAACTTGGAAGAACATATGAGAAACACAGGTCCAATTTGAAGTATTGTCTAGATATAGATATAAAATGGCTTTGATGACCAGGCAAGGAATCTGCTTGCAAATCAGATAGCTCTCAATCCTTTGCTTTCAACATTATTGTGGGAGGAACTAATTACATTATCAAAAGTTCATTGCAAACTTTTTGGTGACAGATCACCATGTGAATTTTAATATATGCCTGGGAAGGAATGCAAAGAATTAAGTGATACTGTTATAATAAAACCCTCGCCATCCTCATCTGTGTATAAAAACAATTGTGTTAAGTAAAAGATAGATATGATGTCTATCTCTAAAAGAATAGAATCCACAATATAAAATATTGAGAGAAAAGGCAAATGAGGCAATGAATGCACATTTTCATCTGCAGTGAATTTACCCTTATGGTTAATTGGCTAATATTAAACAGAGGAATACAGAGAAAGCACCTACTTTGAATTCACATATTTAATATTTTCAATTCTTAAATTTTGTGGTAAAAAGATAACTGGTGGTGGGGTTGTAATGTTTGTCACTTTTAGATAAGTGGGTAAAAAAAACCTCAGAATTTTCCTGACAGTATTTTTCCTTTGATGGATAAGAAAGTTAGAGGAAGTAACCAAGATGTGCTAATTCTTTTGTCAGCGCGCTCCAGTGTACTCTGTCACTACAGAAACCCTTCTGTACTTAAAAAAAGTGTACACCAATATGTCTGCACAAGAAAGCTTCCAAACCTTTGAACGATCCTTCAAAACATACACTTAGCAGTTTTTTCCTTGTCACGAATGGTAAAGCTTTCATTAGTCTTTCCTCAAAGGAAATTCACAGTTGAGTGTGACTATCTTCTCTCAGAGGCGGCCAGCTTCACACGGATCCACTGCCGCTGGTCAGGAGGAGCCCGAGAGCCGTGTCATTTTATCCCCCCTCATGACTGAGGGGGACAGAATCCCCATTCTGCCTCCGGGGCTGGGGTAGGGCCCACAAGAAAAGGAAAGAGTACCACGGGTGCGATTCGGCACACTGCGGGATTCTCACTGAAATTTTCCACTCTAGAACAATTTTGCTAGCGATAGCAGTGCTGGAAACAGTGTTTTGTAGCTGACTTCCACCCAATTATGATGCAGCTCGAATTCAAAGTCTCTATTATCTTTAGCAGAAGTGTTTAAGACCATTTTTGTTTATTCTGAAATCTGAACAAAGCCAGCACCGGTCTTTTGCAATTTTACATCAAGTGCTTCCTGATGGAATGAAGTAAGCAAAGGAACTCAGAGGAAACACCAAGAAAAAGCATCAGGACATCACTTGCCCACTGGTAAAATTTCAGGGATCGAAAAATGTTTTTTATTGTATAGTTGCACTTTATTATCATTTTATCCTTAAAATGCAAGAAGTACAAACCATTTCGGTAATGATGGAAAAGCCTACTCAGTTTTAATGAACCTTTTATTTGCTTCTGAAACTTTTATTATTTCCAAATGGTAACACAGGCAAGAAAAATAATCAGTATTTTTATTTGAGGAGAAATTTTAGCAATTTGAGTGATTCTGTTCTGGAGTGAATTTGAAGGCACTAGATTTATTATATTTATGCTTGTTATTTGCACCTATTTTTGATGAGTTAAACACAAAAAGCATAGACATATGTATATATCGATTACTCTCTGATTATATCTTGATATGCCAAGTAGTCACATACAGCTATGCATGATCACATCTTGGTCAGATCTAGAAAAGAACATGCATGTACTTGGGATCCCACATGTGTGTCTCCGGCTTTGACCATGAGTGATTCGATGGGCATTGGGCCTGGAGCTTTGTGGGCTGCCTCTCGCCCAGCCCTGACTGTGCCCAGCCAGACCCCCTTTAAAACTTCACAGTCCCCAGCTTCCTCATCTGCAGAAACAAGGGGGGCTGTAACTGGCCTTGAGCATGCATGGGAGTAGTCCATGAAATATTTCCCGTAAGATGTTAGCAGGAGCTGAATAGAACTGTAAGCACCATCAGACAGTGTCACTCATTCAACAGTGTTGAGTTTTACCCTCTTGCACACACTGTCCTAGGTGCCAGGGACACAAGGATGAGTAGGGAGCTGTGCTCATTCTACAGTGTTTCAGGACAAAATGCTGGTTGCCATATTCATATCTTACATGAACAATCTCCCAGAGAAAACATTTTCATCACATCACAAATTTTGCTTTTCCCCAAGTGCTTGGAACTAATAGAACTTCAGAAAAATTTGACTTCAGTATCTGAAATCTTAATCATGCCCGATTTAATAAGCAGCTTCAGGTTTTTCCACATTTTAAAATAGATGATTAAATGGTCTAATCAGATTCTAACTTAGCCAAAAACTTGAAAAACAGGAAGACAACCATGACTGACACATTCATTTTCCCAAATGCAGACATACTGCAAACAGCAGCTGCAGAAAAAATAGTTCTATTTACATCCCATATGACCCATGGTCAGCTAAAATTGCACATGAATTGAGCTTCAAAACATCGATGTGCCTGACCTAAATTCAATTTAAGATAAAATATGAAGCTCACTTAGCCATCGCTTCATCATTTTCCGGAAAATTCTGAAACCGACTTCCAGTATGGCTCTTGCCAGGGCCTTAGTTTCTTAAACATGTTCACTTCTGTCACTGCAAAGGGAGAACTCATTAGAAAGCAAAACCTTCAAGTCTGACTATATATCTCAAGAAGCACTAATGTAATTCAGACATCACAAACTCCAGCGATCTTAAATATGTTGTCCTCTGCTAATTTGCTGCTCTTGGAAATGTGCAATAAATGCAATTAAAAAGCAAAGCATTTTCAAATGAGTTGTAAGTTCAACTAGGATATTTATCTGCTTACTGGATGTATCATAATAAAAACCTATTTTATATGCATTGCACTGCTTAATTCAGAAGGAAATTGGATATTCTCCAGTCCAATAAAAGAAAGGAAAGCTTGTTTTTTTTTTTGTTTTTTTTTTTTTAATGGGAGGGTGCGATACCCAATAACAACTGTGCTTTGTAGAATATATTGACTGTTGCCAGGATCGGTCTTCGAAGGTGTCCCCTTCTCAAGACAGACAGTTGGTAATATCCTGAGTAAACACACATTCACCTCTGTCCTTCCCCCATTCTTATGTGTCATATGATTACGTTTGGTCAAAATCCTTCTACAAGACTCTTGTGAACCTTTGGATATCAGAAAGATTATAATTCCAACATAAGAGGCCTCCCTTCCAGCGCCCAGGCCTCGCGCCTACCTGACCAGCCCACAGCCCCTTCCGTGCCCGCTGCTCTGGTGGGAGTTACGTGGCTCACTCTGCCCGGGAATGCGTGTTTGGTAACCTCTAGTTTTGCACCAAGACACATATGTTCCCTACCACAGGGTCTTCTTCACTCCCAGCTAATGTCTCTGCTGAAAGTGTTCATTTTTCACATCCATTTTTAAAAAACAAAAAATCTTCCCAGGCTGAAATTTTCAAAAGGGGAGAATAACGGTGGAAGGAGTAAGGGGGTGGGGGGGACAATGCCTGGGATTTCTGCCATCCTACCGGGAAAGCACCTGCTTTCCGGATTCAGGGCCTGCCCCCAGCCCGCCCCAGCTCCCCACTCACCCCTGCAGCGGGAGGGAGGAGGAGGGGCCGCTGGCTGGAGCTGCCACCTGCCGCTGCTCGGAAGCGCTCCAGTTGTCACTTACCCAGCGGGGTGAGAAAGGCTCATTTTTGTAGGATCCCTTTTGGGATCGCGGCAGGTGCGTCGGGCTCGCGCGGGGCCGGGTGGCGCTGGCGCCGCACACTCGCGCTTGCGGGGTGGCTCCGCGCTGCGGGCCCGGGCGCGGGATCCTCAGCCGCCGGTTGCTAAGGGAGGGGCAGAGGCCGGAGCCCGGGTGCGGACGCTGAGACGCAGCTGGAGCTCAGCCCCGGAAGCTGCAAAGCGAAGCCAACTTGCCCGCGTTTTTTCTGGGCCCAGGTGTGGGAGGAGGCCCGGCGGGGCCCCTCTGTGTTGCTCTGGGCGCGGGTTCCCCAGGCACCTGTAATCTGCAAACACAAACACAGGCGAGCACACACACACACACACACACACACACACACACACACACACACACACACACACACAGTTGTGTCCTAGGTGCTTCCCGCCGCCCTTAAGAAGGATACACTGATAGAGTCTGGAGTTCAGAACAGAGACAGCTACAGCGAAATGGCGTGGTTCCCAGGCCTAAAAAGACCCATTAGCGAGTTCAAGGTACAGAAAGAGGCTCCGTTCTCTATTTGGGCTTGGATTTGTTTTTGTCTCTGAAAGCCGCCGGGCCCTAGACGCGCCTCACCTTGGAAAAGCCCCGTCCTTCCTCCTGGCGAGGCCTCCCTTCCAGCAGGCCCCGATCTTAGGGAGGGAGATCCGCAGTTGCACGTTAAGGGCACCAGAGCAGCGCGTAGGCCGGACCTAGGGCTGCCCAGCCGCGATGTACGAAGAAGCCCTTGGCGGGGAAGCCTCAGCTGGGCCCACACGGCCTTTCTGCCTGTCAGGCCTTGTGCTGGAGGACCTGATCCGGTCTCGATGCTGGTTCCCTTACCATCGCCCCACCCGCTCTTTCATGGCGCTCTGCATTCCTGCACAACATGAAGGCCACCGGGGCATGGCGGAGCCTAATTTCCTTAGCGTGACATTTCATCACTTGTCTCGAGGACCCTGCATCAGCCTCCCTGTGACCACTTTCTCCTCCCTCACATTAAACTCCAGCCAAACCCAGCTCTAGTCTGGTGTTGTCCCTCCGCTGGGAATGTAATTCCACCCGTGACTACGTGGGAAATGTCTATCTTTTCTTCATCATGTAGCTTGGACTTGGCCCACGTTGAGGTCTTCCAGCGTGCTGAGATCCGTGCCAGGGACGGCCCTGGCTTCTGCACCCACCTGCGTTAGCAAACATCCGCCTTATACTCCCCTGTCCTCACTGCCCTTGACGGTGCAGGAGGAGCTGCCTTGCCACTCCAAAGTGAGCTTCTCTATTTTGCACAACGATTGTGTTTTTCTATGTTTTCAGAAACAAGCAGCAATTTAACAAATGTTTAGAGCAAAAAAATACAGGCCAAGAAATGCCTTCTAAGTGGTAAGATTTTTACTGAGTACTTTTAGCAAGTGTTCCTACAAGGTTTTTATGGAGCTCTTTCCCACCATCCATTATCTCATTTAATCCTCGTCTCTACTCCCTGAAATAAGATCTCTTCTCTATTTCATAGCTATTCAAACTCAGGCACAAAAAAGGCACTTATATCGCCTGAAATTTCTCAGTGGAAAACTTAGGATTCAAACCCAGATCTGTCTGAGTTCAAAACTGGCATACTTTTAACAATTATAATAAGATTTCTTTCCCACACACCCCTTGTAAATTGCTACACAAGTCAGATATTCTATATTGAGACACCACAGGAGGTGGAGGGGATGGGAAAGAAAAGTAAGGCGCTAGTTCAGAATCGCCGAGCTTGAGGCTGAAGGATTCAGATCTTCAGTGGGAACCAGATGACTAGACCCCGACAAAGGCAGAAGCCATCATTCCCCCTGTGTTTACTTTCCCACACCGGACTGTGGGTCCCTTTTGAGATTCCCTTCATGTTCACGATAATTAGATCTTACCTGGGTAAAAATTTGGGGGGTGGGGGAAGGGGAAGAGAGAGACATAATTTGCCCCCAGTGTAGTCAGTTCCTCAGGATGATGTAAATAATGTCGTCTTATAAAAGTACTACTCATTCTGTATTAATTCTTTCTAAAAAAATAGAAAATAGTATTCCCTCACTGGTAGAATAGGGCAGAAAATTCAAGCGCACTGTTTAGATACTTAGAATTCAGTAGAAATGATTCGCTGCCAGTCTACAGTGTAGTACGTTCAACAGCATGTATTAATTCATAAATGGGGTTTGAGTTCTCCACCCCTGTGAGCCATACAATTTCCCATCTCTGATGGAAACGGCAAGGAAGCTACTAATTTTCACTTCAGAAAATGCTCACTGTGAAAATGCACTAGGAATTTAGCCAAGAGGAATTTTTATGTTAATTTCTAGTGTGGAGAAAGGAAAAGGGGATAAAGAAAAAAATAAACTAAATTAAACTGTTTCAAGACCACGTAGTCACTGGAGTCACTTGTATTTTGTCTCAGGGAGACAAGCACCAGGATGTCCCTGGCAGTATCATCAATTCCTAAAAAGATTTCTCTTTTGCAGAAAGACCTTTGGAGTGAGAGATGGGATCAGGAGATGGGGAGAAGCAAAAGAGGAAAGGCAGAACCGCACTTCGCCTGTGGGCTGTCCCTCGTTTTAGCTGGACAAGAGCTGTCCTGGGGAAGCGCAGATCTATACTGTCAGTGATTATGTTTTAGATCAGGCATGGTAACCTATGCTTTCCAATCACTGCAGCCCACTGCTGGGTATTTTACACTCTATGAGCAGCCAGGGCCACCCCACTCACAAATGCTTTGGAAAAAATGATCAAAAGAAGAGTGATATCACACAATACATGGAAATTATTTCAAATTCAAAATTCAGTGTCCAGGGATAAAGCTTTCCTAGAACGAGACCACGCAGCCATGTGCAAATCACTAATCTGGATTGCAGTCACCTACACGGCTCTTGCACAACAGCAAAGCTGGGTAGCAGAAACAGTGATCCTGTGGCCCCAAAATGTAAAATATTAATTATTTATTGTTTCACCAAAAAAACTTTGCAGAACTTCAGCCTCTACCATCCTCGGAATTATGGGTATAATTTGTCATCAGGGACTTGAAGAACACGGCCGTCACCCTGTTTCTCAGCATCAACCATAGTACCTTTCAGGGACGAAAGGATGAATGCATAGATTTGAGAATATGCTCATCTTCCTTGTGAAGGAAAAAGATGAGGCAGCCAAGATCTCCTCTCATGTACAGACCCCTACCTAAGATGCGGGTGGCAGTCTTGGACAAAGCTGCTATTCTGACTGCTGGCTCAAAGAACCAGGGCCTTGGGGTATATGAATTCTGTGTCCCGGGCTTACCTTCCTTCATCCACACTATATAAAACTCCAGTGGGAGGTGGTCAGTACAGGCATTTCCCCAGGATGCCCTCAGTTGTGTCAATGGTGAAGTCTACAAGACAGATTCCTAATACCTCACTTGCCCTGCACTTGCTTTGGCTGCTCAAAGAAACAGCACAGTGCAGATGCAGCTGTGGTACAAAGATTTAACTCCAAACCACTGAAAGAATGAACTTACCGCCCCTACACTATTTCCCAGCTGTTCTTGTCTGAATTCCTCCAAATAACTAATACGATAGTGTTAAGAGGTAGGGCCTTCGGGAAGTGACTAAGTTGTGAGGGCAGAATCTCGTGGCTGGGTGTAGGGAGTGGGTTTATTTCCTTCTGATTCTGTGCTGTGGAGACTCCACATTAGGCTCCTCTAAAGTACGCAGCAACATTGTACCACCTTGGAAGTAGAAAGTAGCCCACATCAGACACCAAACCGATCAGCACCTTTATGTTCACTTCCTGCCTCTGGATCTGTGAAAAACATTTCCAGTGTTTATAAATGATACAATCAATGGTTTTGTTTTTTGTTTGATTCAGCACTGAGCTATATTCCCAGCCTTTTTTTAAAAGCTGAGTTAACATGTTGCCACATTGCCCAGGCTAGCCTTAAACTTGGTGCTCTTCTGACCTTGTAGGTGGGCTCCAGGGTGTGGTGGTCACCTCGCTTAGCTCCTAATAACTCAGTTCATCACTAGAGTCCTGAGAGGCACCAGACAACAACAAGGAAACAAGGATGGTGACCCAGGAGAAAGGTAAGTAGCACAGAGCCCTCAGAGGAGGAACTTGAGAAAAGGATGAAATACAAGGGACAGAATCAGAGTGACCTGGCTATTTAGGAGGACAAAGATAAGACACCCTGAATTTGGAGAAGTGTGTATCTCAGAAAAAATCAGCAAGAAACAGAGGAAAATGTGGGTTGAAAGGAATGAAATTGTTAACCTATCTGCTCCCGCCCTTCCCTTTCTCCCGTTGGAAACACACTATTTGTTTTCAGACTGAGGACTCCACAGTGATCAGCGGAACAAGAACACAGTTAAGTGCATTTTGAGGAGAAGCTGAGTCCAGATTTCTGCAGGACAGCTGTGGGCCTCATCATCAAAGCAAATGCACTCTCCTATAGTCACAGTATCTGGAACAGTACTAATGACAATAAAAAAAAGTGCTGAATACATGCTGCGTGCCAGGCTGCATGCCAACTGTTTTAAATGTCATGTCTTATCATATACTCAAATACTATTATTTCCACCTTTTCACAGAAAAAGGTTCTCAGAAGCAGGGAATTAAAGTAATTCGCCTGAAGTCACACACCTGTAAGTGGTTACACCTCCTCAGCAATGTCTGTCAGCCCCTGTGTCACACTGTCCCCTGCAGGGTGGTTGGATTTGAGCAAATCACAAATGGTGAGTGTCCTCTAAGAAGGCAGAGGGGAAACAGTATTTATCTAGCGCTTCCAATGTATGGCCACCCACACACGTTATTTCGTTTAATTCTCAACTCCTAGGGGGAGGTATTATTATCTCCATGATACAGATAAGAAAAATGAGACTCAGAAAGATTAATGGTTGACCAAGTCGGTAGACAAGCTGAGATGCCAACCAAGGCATTATTAATCCAGTGAAGCTGCCTCTGTACTGAGTTGCTTCTGATTCAGCACCTGAAAAAATATTTGCCCATATAAAAATATCAAGATGCCTGGCAAAATTCCCATTCATTTGAGAAATACCTAGATGTTTCAGTTGCTTAGAAACTCAATAAAAAATAATTTTGCAACATGGCACCTAACATGTCACTGCGAGGTGGGTTACTTTCTCAGACACACGGTGCTCTCCTTGGCTTGCATTGATTTTGTCACATGTATAATATTGTGCAAATATGGCAATTATATCTCAAGGCACACACCAGTCACTGTGATCTCCAAGTTCATAGGCAAAGGCTGCGTTTTCCAACTCGTTTTCTGAATGTCTCTTTGTTTGGTTTACCGTGAGGCAAGATTCCCTCTCACACCTGGCAGATTGGTATGAAACAAGGAGAAATGTTGACTGCTTTCTCCAGTGAAATTCTCACCACTGGCTTCCTGGCCCTAACAATAAACGTCTTACAGTTCCCTGCTAGCAGGTAAGGAACTGATGCAAACTTGCATGTGTGCCCAGCCTTCTCTCCAGGGAGGGTTGGAGCTTCAGGTAGGTTCACACAGCTGTGGCCACACTTGCAGTTCCACGATGCAGTCCTTGTCACCTACACCATGACTTCTATCAACAGCTGCCCTTAAAACAATGGATTCAATGATGCTACTAGTAGGTTTTATCCTCTGCCTCCATGACCTCTGTGGAAATTAAACAGAAAGGCCTGTTTAAATGGCCTCCTTGAAGCAAGGAATATCAAGTACTGTGTACATTTATTAAAATGGTGAACATTCAAAAAACGGTATCATAGGAGAAAACAACTAAATTACTGATGGTATTTAAACAAAACATGATAAGGGTACGGAAAGTATCAATGTCATTCAGTGCCTGGACACTTGCATGATCCATGGAAGATAATGAAAGTTGTGAGATATTGTTTGGCTTCATAAAAGTACAGGCTTCCCAGAAGCAGTAATGAAAAACCCATCTCCACAGCCCTGTGAGATCAGCCACACTTCCCACCCATTTTATAGAAAGGCATGTCCACAAGTGGAATGGACAATCAATATTTCTGGTGGGAAGGTTCTTTACTTGGAGAAAGTAGATCAGAAATTCTCTGTAGGAAATTCCTGCAGTTATAAGAAAGCAAGGGGAATATAAGACTTCTCAGAAACTGTTTGAGTGACGGAGCTGAAAGCAAGCCAGTTCCTTGCACACTTCACACAGTCCTGCAGGAGGGAGTCCCCCACACCTCTTTCCTGAAAGGAGATTTTAAAGGGCTCCATCCAACTCTTATATCTGCACATCTCATTTCCCTCGGGCCTTATGCAACTAGACAAAAGCCCCAGAAAGTCTGTATTTCAGTAAATGATTGCAGCTACTTCAGTAAAGAATCACAATCTGAAAATACAAAGGAGATAAAAATAAAGAACTTAATACTCCCATGTATAGGAATGAGTCCCACTATCAAAAAAATGTCTGATCCAGAATGTTCTTCTGTGCTATTGTCTTAAACCAAAAGTCAAAAAAAAAAAAAAAAAACCCAAAAAACAAAGAAGACGAAAAACGTAAACAGTGAGGAGTGGCAACCCCAAATCTGTGTAAAAGTCAGATTTTCCTGGGCTCCAATGTCTGTTGCCATCTAGAAATGTCTTCTGAGATTAACCTATTTTCTGACTTATTCCAATGAAGCTGAAAAAAGGGGATCCTTTGTGTGAAATATCTAATTTTTTCTAACACTGTTGAGGGCAAATCAAATGTATCTGTCATCAGAACACTGTTCTGTCATCAGAACAGTTTTCAGTTTATGGCTACAGGTTTGAACTGTGCTAATCTAGAAAGCTTGGTCCTCAGCGAAGGGTAAGAAAGGCAGGAAAGTTGCACATGTATTTCTGTCTACCTGTGGAGGAACAAGTATCTTGTAGCCACTGAAACAAAGTGAGGGGCAAGCCAAAAGTGTTCTGGGTATGGTCTGAAGAGGGCTGGGCTGAGGGGCCAGAGGTCTCTCGCTGTCCTATTGGAACTCTTCCTGGGAGATCCTCTCTCAAATGCAAGCCAGGCTCGAAAGCGGCTGGCTCCCGTGGTAACCCAGCCCTTACATATGAGGAACAGATATTCCCCAAAGGGAATATGGAGATCCCCCCACCTCCCATGGCTGCAGTGAGAGCCATTCTTAGGAAGGATCCCTTGGGGCATAGCAAAGTTAGGAAGTAGTGTGAGGACCAGGAGATCTTGTGGAAGCTTAAATGCTTGAATTTTTTTTTTCTGAGATCAGGAAAAGGTCATATTTACTATATAATTTCAAGTGCCCTTCCCTGAAAAAGATATAATGCTTCAGTACATAGCACATCTGATGTCAACTCTGCTTTTAGATTTAATCGCTAACAGCTTGTTTACAGGGATTTTAATTTTGATACAAGTTTAATTACTCAACAAAGCCCTAGAAGCATCAAAAAAATAAATAAATAAATAAATAACAGGCACATTTGTGTGGAGGATGTGTTTTAAAAAGAATAGAAAAAGGAAAGAGTTTGAAATGTACTTTCTTAGATTTTAGAGGCAAAAGATGTTAATACGTAGATATAACCATTTATTTTATAGTCATGTTTGTCCCTTATAATTATAGCCAAGTTCCAAGAGACAGTCAGTATGTTTCCTGAAATGGGAGGGAGCCCAGGGTATAGCATGGTCTAATGCATGACACACACAGCTACTTGAAGAAATCCATCAGCATGAAGCGACAGCCACGTGATGAAATGCCCAGCTGAGGCAGGACGGAGGGTGTCCAGCCTGCACGCCTCTCACACCAATGGGTGTCAGACAAGGTCGTCAGCAGTCACCACGCTGTCAGCTTCCTGTTTGCAGAGACTGTCAGGGAGGTGGCAGAGCTGTGAATAGCTGGGTGGTGGCATGCACTGCAATCTCTGAGCTGTTGGCATGCATCTGAGTATGGGTCCCACGATCGGAGCAGCCCAGCCCAAGTGTTGCGCACTAATGACTATGAACTGAGTTTGGACACCTGAGGATGCACCACTGGTTGTCAATCATATCTGAAATTTGGGACCACTGCACAGGCTGACAATTAGTCTGAATAAAACTCAGGTGATTTTGCTGTTGCCCCAGGCAAAGCAGGCAAGCAACCCAAAATTACCATCCATGGCGTGGAGTTGAAAGCCCTGTGCAACTCCCCCTGCCTCTGTGGCACACTCTCGACTGACAGGTCCTCTGCTTTGCTTTTCTGTGGTTGTTTGAGCACCCACCAGTCGTGGAGCTCATTATTGGCACAGGGAATAACAACCTGTATTAATAAATCCAGCTTATTTGGGGGAACTTGACAGACGGGATTTGTGATGATGAAGCGGTTGATTACACATAAAGACCAAAGTGCAAGACTGCCCTGCTGTCCGGTGTGTTTTGTTGATGTGGGACTCAGTCCATTTCAGTCTCCTCCTGGAACAACATTAATTCCACACTGGATGAAACATCAAAGGGCAGTGTGGCAACCTCATCAAAGAACAGAGCTACTAATCAGCAATTGACATAGTATTTGACCAGCTATTTACTGATTGGAAACTGTCAGTTGACCAGCCAGGGAAATAATGAAGTTTTGCAGAAGTGGGTAAGGAAGTCTATAGACTTATAATCCATGGCATAGATTGCAAATATTCTGATAGTGTTTGTGTGATAACTGATCTAAATGTCTGCAAACTTAGGGGGTGAAAAGTTTAATTTCTTGCACCATTTGGTTTCTTTGAGGAGGAAATACTTCAAGAATAGTCCATATAAAACCAAAGATGATTAAAAGAAAAAAATGTTAAGCTGGAACCAAGGTGATACACTACTACTAGGTTTGCCTTCTGAAACTTAGACACTGAATAAAATCTTGGCGTTTTCTTTCTCTCTTTTACTATTTAATTTTTCACTATTCTTTTCAACCAAATTATGTTCATTAGAATAACAATCTTGACTTTAAGGCACCCCAAAACACATACCTACGAGGTAATATATTTTGCCAGTCCAATTATTTCTTGAATAGAAATCACAGACTATGAAATAACTTATAATCCTGTGCATATACTGAAATCACTAGCCTCAGAAATGTAAATTGATAATATTACCTGTTACAGGGCCTAATCTTAATGCATATGGTAAACATTTATTGAATCTCCCTGGGTAAGGCTACTACTTTTGTCTCAAAGTGTCACCTTGCACCACTGGTTCTGACCTGCAAACAAAGAGAACTTTCAATTGAAAATAGCAGTTCTCACCTGAAAATGTCACAATATATGTATAACCTCCATCTGACAATAAAATGTTTTATATCTTCAAAAGAAAACTCCCACCAGGGATTATTTGGTAGACATATCCACAGCTTGGTTAGAAGCACACTAATTCTAACTCACCACTTCCAACAAGGCAGCTGGAAACTGAAAACTACCAACTCTGGTAGTTTCTCGCCTTTTATCAGGACCCTTCAGTATTTATGAATACTCTTTCAGTAGGCTTGAATACTCTTCAGTAGGCTTGAATACTCTTTCAGTAGGCTTGAAAAAGAAAGAGGGAGCAGAGCAGGGGCAGCTATGGTTGCAGTTGCTTGAGTAAACCATGGTGAGATTTTTGGCCACTGGAAGAGAGTTGTGATGTTCATGCAAAGTGACTGGCACTGCTCTTGACAGATATTAGGCGCTCATTAGATGGAATCTTCACTTTCTCCACTGCAAAAAATGTGAACATTGTCAGAATCAAATGGAGTCATTTGAAATGGAATCTGTATCTGAGGATCAAAAGGTCTGATGGATATTGTGATACAGGAGGAGAATGTTCAAGGGCTAGGGAACTGGGGAGGGGTCATCAAAGGAAGGGAGAAAAGGGAAGGTAAAGATCGAAGATATGAAAGAAAAAACTGAAACAAAGCTTACCCATGTAGGGGAGGGGAACTTACTTTCCAGAAATGGAAAAATTAGAATCAAGGTGCAAATTCTCAATGATGAATGTGATCATGAATTCTACCTAAAATGTACTAATAAACTCAATAAATTAAAAACAAAACAAAAAGGGTCATTTTGTCCAACTTATCAAGAAAGTAGTAAAGGAAGCTGGGAAGTTATGAAGAGAAGGTCCTTACGACTGCTGGTAGAAACTATCACAGAAGCTGACAGAACCACAAACTCCCAGTGAGACCACCACAACCTCACCAAATCCCTGGCAAGCCCTGGACTAGCGCCATTCTGGTTATTAGTTACCGTAGTTAGAGATTACTATTTGAACTATCTGCTTCCATTGTTCTCATTTTAAAAACACTCCTATATTTGAACCTCTATGAATAGGCCCACAGTTTATTGTGACACTTGTATTCCTTTTTTATTTTTTAATTTAGTTTTTAGAGACAGAGTTTTGCTTTGTAGTTCAGGCTGACCCTGAACTCACTGTGTAGCACAGGCCAGCCTCTAAGTCCACAGTCCTCCTGCCTCTGTCTCCTGAGTGCTGGGATGACAGGTGTGAGCCGCCACACCCAGCACTGTAGTATGTGGTGCAGGAGGTTGAATTTGGGACCTTGTGCTTGCCAGGGAGACACCAGAATCACTGAGCTAAATCCCCACCTCTGACACTTGTATTCCTATTGCAATGTAATTCTCTAGAAATCAGTATTTTTTGGAGAAACTCTGTTTGTACTTAGGTTGACATCTCTGACACTACTTTATGCTAATACTGAATTTTGAAGACTATGAAGTATGAAGTACATTTAACACTCTTGATCTTTATGACACCCTTTGCAGATGGGTACAGCTTCAAAGTTTTGTCTGGAAATACATAGCACTAGTGGTTAGATACATACAATCCTAGGTCTAGCACAGTGGAGAATATGTAGTCAGAGTGTTCAGAATTCATGACCCTCTTTTTCCTTTTCTATTCTGAGCTGCAAGTATTCCATAACATGTAACCTAATCCATGTTCCTTAAAGAAGTTATCTTCGCTGTCTATCTTCATACAGTGAGTGACTGATTATCATCTCTGGGCGGTTTCCTGTCTTATTTGTGCCTCTGTTTCTCCTGGTTCTCATTTTGCAAAAGGGTTACACATCCAATGTTCAAAAAGCAATAACTAAAAGTTCTCTATGCTGGATTTGAGCTCTTCACAGTGAAAGACACCCTTTCTAACTGGGCGTATTTCATCTGGGCCTAGTTTTTTCTTCGAGTGATCTGGCTGAAATACCGAACACAGTTTGCCCTATGCTTTGTGAGATGGAAGGAGACAGTTGTGTGGCGATGGCTGAGACTGTACTGCTGCAAAGCGGAGGTGTTGATTTCGGCTCTGCGTCCTTCCTGTATCTTTAACTTGATACTCTGACTTGAATTTTTATTTCACTTTAATCGTTTTGTGAATTTGAAGGCTTCTTTTTACTTTGGCAATTTCAGTTGGAACACTGTATTTGGATGAAAATGTTCATATGAAAACTGAAGGTTAAATCAGCTTTCTTCTGTAAACAGTGCCTAAATTATCATCTCCTTCCCATAACAGCCCAATTAATATGTTACTGCAAAGCTGAAAAGCCAAAAAGCAAGAGGAGGAAAAAAAAAAGATAGAGCTAGTGCGACACCTGCTGGTCAGAAACAAACTGCCTTTCAGCAGCAGCAGCAGCAGCCAAAACGTTTTCAGACAAGAGCCCTCTTGAGTAGATTGTATTCTTTCAAACCTATCTTTTGTGAATCCCTGCTATGTCTCAGGCCCGGTGACAGACACTGAAAGGATGGTTAGTGGAAGATACGATCTTTACATTCAATAATCTCACAGACTCCTGGAGAACAAATTTATCTACATACGCATCTCTAGACACTTAGGAGTCAAATAGACCAGGCAGGGATGGGTATGTCTGAGGTACCGCAGGGCCCTGGGGGAGGGTTACATCTCCTGGATCACCAAGCAGGGGAGAATGAGGTGGTTTTATGAAGCAACGAGGTAAGAGGTCGGGTGTATCCAGAGGAAGGTGCCCACACTGGAAAGAAAAGGAAGAGTCGCGCCTAAGTCTGAAAGGCCCAGGTGTGCGCTTCCAGACCGGAAATGACTCCAGGTTCTACATTCTAGGCTGCAGGGTCCCATTAGACAGCGTAAGCAGGACAACGATGTGATCAGATTTACTGGTTAGAAAAATCACAAACAGGAAATTCTTGAAAAAGCAAGGGAGAGGCGTGTGTCGGAAGTAGGACAGGAAATATCGAGTACAAAATGGACTTTCTGTTTGGGGAAGGGGACAACCAATATTAGAACATGTGCAGATGGCGACTCAGAGAAAGACAATGCGTTTTTAAAAGATACCTTTAGCTTATCTGGTCACAAATGGAACACAACTTTAAACAAAGAGAAAGTTCAGTTTTTTGTAGTAAATATATTTATTGTTGTAGTAAATATATTTATTGTCTTTGGATGTGGCATTAGGCACGAATTAAAAGACTGCACACCATAATTGCTCCACAAATTTAAGCTCACAATTTTATAAACCAAATTTAGAGACTTTCAAAAAGTATTAATTGGGCCAGAATTTAGCTCAGTAATTCCAGCGCTTGTCTTGCAAACACAAAGGCCTGGATTTGATCCCCGGTAACCACATACAACAGTGTAGGGTATGATGGCTCACACCTATAATCCCAGCACTCAGGAGGCAGAGGCAGGAGGATTGCTGTGAGTTCCAGGCTCGCTTGGGCTGCATAGTGAGCTCAGGGCCAGCCTGAACTACAAAAGCGAGACCCTGTCTCAAAAAAAGATAACCTCCTGAATCAAAATTTGGTAAGGGAAATTTAGAAGCGAGGGCCAAGAGACACCAATTTGTATCAGGAGAGCATAAATGTCTGTTAAAAACAAGTGTCTTGGGAAATTTGGATCATTGTAAGTGTTTTCTTTAAACAAAGCCTTAGCGTGTTTAAGTGAACACCTACAGTTATAAGTTGAGACATTAAATACAATGAACAAAGGCCATGATTCCCCCTGACACCAGGGTAATTCTAAAGAATACATTTTGGGGGC
>PVIR01003740.1:0-51025 GCA_004026965.1 Petromus typicus | reverse complement strand
GACACTGCCGTGCACCTATGAATACAAATATATGTGTGTGTATAAATATATATCACTTTCACCTTTTCTTTTCTGACTAGGGCTTTTGAGACTCAGGCTTGCTGTGTAGCCCCAGCTGGCCTCAGCTTGCAGATCATCATGTCTCACAGTCCTGTGTGCCATGTATGAGCCACATATGTTCACAGAGGTGCACCGCCACCCAGACTAGACAACTGCATCCACTCTAACAATGGTCCCCACCCCTGAAGTGCAAGGATGTATTCTAGAAATGCTCAGTTTTGGAACTGTCTTTTGCATTAAATGTATTTGTCCTATAACAGTTTGTTAGTAAGAACAGATTACTTAATTCAAGTCATTTTTATATTAGGTTGCAGATTTAAAAGCTAATCTTAGGTCGTTAAGCACATATATCACACTGCCTAGTAACAGAATATCACTTCTGTAACCAAAGATATTGAAATACAGACAATCCTTGTTTAAAGACCAAGTTCCACTCCTGCCACTAGGTTGTTAAGGGAATTGGTCACTAAAAGAGGAGTTGTATAGAGTATGTACTTTACAATATTCAGAACAAAGAAATGGTCAAAGGAAACACCAACTAGATTACTCTGCTTTTATTTGTGTAACTCTTCCATGCAGTACTACACTGTATAACAGAACATAAAACTGCAGTACTGCACTGTACAATACAATGAACAAAAATTACAGTGCTATACTGTAGAAGAACCACTCTATATGGTACAATAAAGATGCTCTGACGCTCATGTTCCAGTGTGGACCAAAATGTGAGTGGTCCTTAAACAGGCAGGTTATTAAAGAACATCTGTACAACTTATGAAACTTACAGAAGAGATCACTGTGAACCCTAAGTTAGGGACTCATGGACACACACACACACACACACACACACACACACACACACACACACACATTCACTCTATTTTCAACACATATGGTGAACCTTAAAATATGTATCATACTATAAACCACATCTCCGTGAATGCCCCTCACCCACACTCCCTACCCACCTGCTTCACATGCACTTACTCCATCTTTCTTGCAACTTTTGAAGCAGTTTCAGAAGTCCCCTTTCATTATGGGCTTTCCTTGTGTTATCTTGGCTACCTCGATCCTCAGTATATTGAAAACATGAAAACATTAACCGCTGATGACCATTTGGATCTGGGGAAAAGCCAAATCACACTGTGCCAGAGCCAGCGGACAGGAGGAAGACGCCGCCATGTTTTGCTGCACTTGCTTCTCCGTTGAAGGTGACCAGTAGGGCAGTCGCTGTATTTTTTGTTTTTTAAGACAGGGTCTCATTTTGTAGTTCAGACTGGCCCTGAGCTCAACCTTGAACTCAGCAATCCTTCTGCCTCTGCCTCCCAAGTGCTGGGATTACAAGCGTGAGCCACCATGCCCAGCATTGTTTGATGTAGTTGCTGGGGATCAAACTTTGGACCTTGCACTGGAACCTCTTACCAAAATCCCCTGCCCAGTCGCTGTATTTTTAAGTCAGACTTTGTAAAGACATTCATGAAAAAAGAGTTGCAGGACTCCTTCAGAAAGTGGCAAGAACAATGAGATAAGTGTCCAGGAAATGAGGGATTAATGGCAATGTGTCTTTTACTGTAATTTTAAATATTTAAATATCTACTGTATGTTTTGATGATTGTTTGTATATTCACTTTTTAAAATTGTTTCATTAACACAATAGTCCACAAAAGTCTTAGTGTTCATTTTTTTAAAAAGAAAATATTTATATTATCACAGTGTATTCTAAAAGACACAACTTAATCAAAATTTAAACATTAAGTAACTCGATGTGTTAGAACTATCACCTGGGACAACACATCCTGTAATAAGAGGCAAGGTGACTTCTTTTTACTCACAAATATATTTTGTCAAAAAATAAAATTGTACTTATTCTGAAGTCTATTCTTGAGTCATCCCTCTGATGCCTACACAAGTGTTTCAGAGGCGAATTTAAATGCCATCAAGTAGCTCCTATTTTGGGGGTATGATATCAATGAAAATGAACTGCAAGAACTGAGAACAAGGAGACTAAAGAAAATTATATTTTGTAGAAGAATCCACTTTGGCTACATAATCTTGATTTCTTCACCAAAGGGCTGACACATCCACATGTACAATGTGAGCTTCCAAGAGGGATACGTAACTAAGCCCTGCTGCCAGCCGTGCAAGTGTGTGGGTCCTATAGAGTCTGCAGAGGGTAATGTCAGAAAGCAGCATTCCCACAAGCTTGGACAGGCTGTGCATGCATTCAACTGGATGAAAATACAGGTAACACGAATTTCTCTTTTGATATAAAAATATCAAACAGTGCATTTAAATCTCTCCATGTAGGTAGCCCTCTCTAGGAAGATGCTTTAACACGAAGCTTTGATTTTTAGAGTCATACAAATGTCGCCATTCATTTGACAGCAATGTTCACTCAGTTTTGAATAAAATCACAGATGCATTTGCTCAAGCATTTTGAGATACGGTATGTTACCAAAACACCTAAGCCTTTGGCTGCATAAGTCAGCTCAGCTCGATGAGTGAACTCCACAAAAAAAAGATTACAAAATTTTTTCTCAACACAATATTCTGCCAAAACACTTCCATCTCTTCCTGGATAGTCTCATCAGCTTCCTAGGTGGTCTTCCATTATCTGCTCCCCACATAGCAGCCAGCAGTCCCTCGTATGAGGTCATGTGCTCCTTGACACACTTACGGCTGCCAGTTGTGAATAGTGTGGGAATAGTTAGTGGCTGGAGGTCACAGTCTAACGGAGTGTCCTCCACCCTACTTCCTGTATAGAAGAAGCTGGAAAGCTAAGTTTTACAGAAATTTACTTCTCCTTATTTCAAGCCCCCCAAGTAGGATTTTTAAAATGGAAGCTAAGCAGAACATCTTCCTGCCACTTGCCCACTGCTGCCAGCAAGCAGAGTGGGGAGGCTTGGACTCCTGTGCCCTGCCACTCTGGAGTCCCTAGTGGATCCCAGGGTGGCAGGAAGCGGATATCACTCCCAGTGGTTTGCTGATCTGTGTGTGGCTGCTAGGAGGCCCCTATCTCACCATTTTCTAGGTAAGAACAGATAGCAACTGCCCTCAGCAATGTCCCTCGTGGGCCTTTCTTAGGAGTCACTCATTCCTTTACCCTTCGTAAAGATGTCTGAACACCGACTCTGTATCAGGTTCTGCTTGAACTAGCCTCGTGTTTCTATTCAGATGCTTTCTGTATAACTCAGAGTAAAATTGGGGATATTTCCCTTGATGAAGAAGGCTCCTTGCTGTCTTGTGGCGTCATCTTCTACCTTCCTCTTCCTTCTTCAAACTCCCTGGGCACAATAGGTCTCAGCTTTTTCTGAAATACATTAAGCACACTCCTTCCACATGGCCTGTGCACGTTCCTTTCCATCCACCTAGCAAACTCTGTCCGAGGGTCCACATGACTGACGTCTTCCCCCAGGTGTCCTATTCGTGTCACTCCTGAGAGAAGGTAGGAGCTTCCATACACAGACTACACCAAAGAGCAACCGCAGGTGGCACTCTTACCTTCTTCCCCTTCTGCATCCTTCTATATCTTATATTTTTCCTCTTTCTATATCTTATTGCTACCATTTAACAGGTACTTATCTGTTTATGTGTTTATAATCAGTCACTCCACTGACATAGAAATTCTATGAAACAGAAACTTTAGTACAGATTTATAACCTACCTGCATACAGAACAATGCTTGGCTCAGAGCAAGTGTTTAAGAAATATTTATTAAATGAATACTACTTATGTGTGGTATTTATGAAGATTTTCAGTTAGATTAGGAGGCTAGCGACTGTCACAATTTACCAACCCCCTACTGTGTCATAGGAACTGTTCTTATCCCTTCAGGATACAAATATGCACAGGCTCATCCTGGAAAAACAGGACAATGAGAGTCAGGTGGTCAACAGGTGACTGAGATCTGTTCATTCAATATCTATTAACATTGAATAAAAGAAGCAAATTTTTTCAAATCTCTTCTAGGTGTGAAGCATTGTTGAAAGTCATAAGGCTTATTTAATACATTTTTAGTAAAAATGGGATATATATCTATTATCCCTGATTTACAACCAAGAACCTTGAGTCTCTCCAAAGTTAAACTGTTGGAGCCCAAACAGCTCAATTAAGCAAGATAAAGGCAATACCCCAGTTGCATCTGACATTATAATATTTAAAGGAAAAGCCATCTCTATTTATTGATGAGATCAGAAAAACTTGCCCAGTAGAAGTAACACTGAAGGCAAACTTCAAAAAGAATGTGATGGAATCAGCTAAAGAACGGAGGTTGAGCCTGCTGGTCTAGACTACCAGCATATGTGAACTACTGTGATGTGATAATTTCCATGAAATGAAACACTGGGATTGTGTTCTTTTGTCTTTATGAAGCAGATTAAAATTTGCCTTTCTTAATTTATTACTAAAATATAATAAAAATACATATGTGCATATATGCACACACACAAATACTGCATTATAAACAATGACAGAATCAGTCAAGATGTGTTACAGCTCATCCTGCAAAGTAAATAAGCAGCATGAAGGATTTACATGTAAACACAAGACTGAGGAAGATGTAGTATTCTGAATTTTAACAAAGGAGATGTGATTGCCTATAAACAAGATTTTCCATTTATAGTATATAATTAAATGACTTATGTGGCAATTAAATTACATGCCAATTAAATAGAATTGCAAGCTTTAATGTAACAAGTTAAAACAAGTTGAAGTTATTATTGAACCACATCAATTTCTTTTTTTCTAAGATGGATTGACATTTTAAAAATTAATACTGACCTATGTTATATACTTCTAGTATTTGGACTATAACTTTGAATTAGGCTGTTAAAAGTTCTGAGGCTGTTAAAAAATTGGATAAGGTTAAGAAAAGTAGATTCATGTTTCACCCAAACAAAATAATAAATGCAAATGAACATTATAATGAATGATCTCTCCTTTTCTAATCCCACTTTTTTTTCCCCCCTCTTAGCTATTGAAA
Source organism: Petromus typicus (assembly GCA_004026965.1). Classification (NCBI taxonomy): domain Eukaryota; kingdom Metazoa; phylum Chordata; class Mammalia; order Rodentia; family Petromuridae; genus Petromus; species Petromus typicus. Next base: position 45,984 of record PVIR01003740.1, on the reverse strand, counting down.
GTGAAGTCCTCTTGGAAGCAAAATGACAGACATTCAAAGGTGCAATTCGGTTACTCATAAAGCCAAATTTTCCACACTTGATCCAACATCAGATGTCAAATTTCTAATCTATTGTTCACGTGTAAACCCAGGTACATAATTCTATAGGTTCCATGATACAATTTAAATTTCAAATTAAGTATACACATTTACATATAGGAGAATACATACTAAAGTTGAGAGAAAATTTTGGAAGTAGAAAAATCTAACCTGTCATCATAATCTTTCACTCCTAAAACATTCAAGTGCCTGGCTTTAACTAACAACATTCCAGCTCTTATCCTGTACATCAAGTTGTTTAAGCAGTAGTGCAAAAATGTCAAGGGCAGGGAGTACCCCTCAGCTGTAGAGTACGTTTGGTGTGTGTGAGGCCCAGGATTCAATCTCCAGCATGAGACAAGGGCACAAAAGTTAAAGTGAAAGATGAAAATATCCACAATACCTGATTAGCATCTGCTTGTCGTATTACATTTCACTCCTCTGTTTTCTTTCCTATCGTGTGGTTTGGAACGATTTGCTTTCGCTTGTGGTTTGATTGACATCTGATGAATAGCTACTCCCACATTCCACTTACCTTGGTGGGGGAGGTCTTGCTCGTCTTCTAAACATTGCAACAAAGCAATATGCAGATCACCCTAAAGCTAATCAAGTGATCAGTTCTCAGACACTTGAAGAACAGTAATAAATGAGGAATGAAGGCCATGAGCAGCAGGAGAGGCAGGAAAAGGCTGAGGCGAGGAAGAAGGACAAGTTGGAGGAGAGGGCAGAGCAGAATCTGCTAAATTATCTTAGTGATAAGGGACTGAGTATGTGAAGTGAAATTGGGAAAAGGTGTTTGTGCAGAAAGATGGTGATTTAAGCTAAGCAAGGATTCTTGAGAATGACTTGGGTTAGGAGTTGGTGGAGGGAATGTGAGCATTAGATAAGTCACTCGCCTAAGAGATAATAAGGGATCCAATAGACAGAGGACAGGAATTTGGAAGAAAAAGACAAAACAGAAAAACATCAGGAGTAGTGAGTATAATAGATGGGTCGTAGGACTCAGAGTGGGCTAGAAGTAAAGGTTTGAGGGCTATCAACACACAGATGCCACCAAGACCTGAGTTCAGGTATCAGCCAGGGTCTTGTACAGAGAGAAATAAATCAGAAATTAAAGGACACCAACTATGAAGAGAGTCTGAAGAAAAGATGTTTGGGGGAAAAAAAAGCTAAGAAGGGTTCAGGGTATCAGGAGAATGATATTCTAGAAGTCAAGATGGGAAAAACTTGAGATGTTTATAATTTATTTATTTATTTATTTATTTTTATTTTTATTTTTTTTTTTTAGGTTTTTTGAGACAGGGTCTCGCTTTTGTGGTTCAGGCTGGCCCCAAGCTCAGCCTCAAACTCACATCCCAATCCTCCTGCCTCTGCCTCCCTATTGCTGGGATTACAGGCGTGAGCCACCACGCCCGGCACTGTGGTATGTGGTACTGGTTGCTGCCGGGTTGAGTCTCCACACCCAGTATTGTTATGTGGTTACCGGGGAATCGAACCCGGGCCCTTGCGCTTGCAAGACAGGTGCCGGAACCACTGAGCTAACTCCCCGGCCCGAGATGTTTATAATTTTAAGGAGAGTGTGAAGATATAGGACTTAGGCAATAAGGTAAAGTTCATGAAGAAGCCAGAACAATGGGATTTGGAGAAATTATTCATGATAAAGAGGAGAGTCATGTCTAAAGAAAAAAGGACATGGGCCAAAGGAGGCAAACAAATTTGTAGGTGTAAATAAGGTTATTATTTTATTCACTGTAAGAAAAAAAAATCCAGATGAATTACCTAACATTGGATAGAACCAAACTCAGGAAAATACTGTTTCTCATTTTATTAACCAGTAGGCTGACAATAAAAGCACAAAGAATTTCAGCAACTTAAGTTTTCATTTATGTGGAAACGTAGTTTGATAGGCATAAAAGGCAACATTATCTTAGAGGCACTTAGAAGCCACAGTAATAGGCCTATAAACAAGACTAAGTGAAACCAACTAATAAACTCAAAACCTACTCTCTGATGAAAGGAACAGCAAGACATATAAAAACTCACATTACACGGATGCACTGTGAAACAGGATCAGTGTTAATTCTTAAGCAAAATAATATTTCACCAATAATACAAATATTCAACTTTGTTCAAATGCATTGGTCACATCTACTAAAACTGTTTTGATTTGAAATGATATTTACAATTGGATTTTAAATGTGAGGCTGCAGTCAAAATACACACCGAAGCAAATGGAAAGCCCAAGTTCATCTCGGGTTTTACACTAAGTAGTTCAGTTTGATAGTTCATGAAGAGCAATGTAAACACAAATTCCTCCCCGGCATCAGAAGTTCTCTTCATCAGAAGGACACTTCATCTTTCCAAAATAAAATGGAGTATTTTCAAAGGATTATTTATTATTTCCAAAACATGAGGATAAATAATTACAACCCGCTTAGTGTAAATTTAATTCCAATGCGCTATAATTTTTTTGCACAGCGTGTCTGAAGAATAAAAAATACATTATCAGCACAAATAAGAATTAGTTCTCAGTTTACAGACATCCAATTATAAAGCACGCAGGGAAAGATAAATACAAGTATGCTGAGATTTAGAGTTATTTATTTTTTATTTTGCTAATGTTTATTATTTAAGAAAGTTTTTCTCTTAAATAGAAGTTATGTATTATCAGGAATAACTTTTCATTAAAAATATTTTTAAATGATTGAAAAATAAGTGTTGGGGAAAACGTTTATAATCCCTACACCAAGACACAACGTTGTGATAAATATCTACCAGCATCTCTTGGCAATGCACAAGCAAACACAATTTTATGGAAATAGAAATATGCTATGGACATTCTATATCTGCTCCTTAAACCTAATATTTGAAATAATATGTCTTGAATGTCTTCTCCAAGTCAGGAACTAGGGACCTCCTTTATCATTATAATAGCTACATGGTGTTGGAATATATGGATGTATTAGCATTTTAATGATTCAACTGATGATAATTTAGGTTGTTTCCAATGTTTTAGTATGATAAGCAATATTGCAATGAAAATAATTTTGACATGTGCCATTATACATATGTCAATCTCTTTAGGATAAATTGCTATAGTGGAACTAACAGATTAGAAGAGATCCACATTTTTTTATATAAATACAATGCCCAGGTACCTTCCAGAACAGAAACAACTTCAGACTCCCCTCAACAGTATGAGTGCCTACCCTTCCTGCCAATGAGGCTCAACACTCTTTCCTTAACTTCATACCAGCTATCACTCCTGTCCACTTCTCCCGTGGGATGTTCTTCATTTGCTATTAATTTGAAGACTTCTTATGGTTAATAATCTTTGTCCATTCTCTGAGGTGTTTTTCTACTTTGCCAACTGTTCTTTCATAGTTTGAGCTTTTGGGTTAGAAGCTTTCTACTTTTTACAATCATAGACAATATTCTACTCTGGCTTTATTTTATATAATTTTATTATATTTCAATTCTGAAAGTATCTAAACATTTTATATTAAAGCAATGTCTCAATTTTACTAAAAGGACAGCCAGTTCACTTACTCAAAAACTTCTTTTTCCTACTGAAAAGCCATCTTTATGATTCACAAAATAAGCAGCAGTTTGACTTTCTTTTGTTCCAGTGATCTGTTCTCACTCGAGCGATACGACCACTTTGGCTGTAATAACTAACTCTTCAGTAAAATATCCTGTCTGCTGAGACTGGCTCCAGCTTAGTTTCTTTTCTGAATTTTTCTGGCAATTTCTATATATCTAAATATTCTTTAGAAATATTTTGTGAATTTTCTAAAAATCCCTCTGGAAGTTTTATTATAAATTGCTTTGAACATTTAGAAAATGAACAGAGAATCTACGTGAGGCTGACTAAGAGTCTGAGTTTTCCTTTTTTTCCCTAGAAAGTATTGTAGTCATCTTTCTAAAAGTACCGTGTCTCTTATAACTTTGGTTACTGATATTTCACTGCTCTTTAAGGTAGTAATTGTGCAATTGTGAATCTTTTTAATAGATCATTATTAATTTGGTTTTTGTGCACTCATTGTATAATCAGCCATCTTTCTGGATTTAATACTGATGTTGCATTTATCCTCTGGCCTTTTCCAGAATCATGATGATTCTTTTGTATGTTACTTTCCAAATCAAATTACGTGAAAATTTAAAAACTTAAAGGATATGCTGCCTTACCAGTAATATGTCAGAACTGATATAATCAGTGGAAAAAGTTCTTTTGTTTAGTTTTGGAAAGTTGTAGTATGTCTGTCATTTTTCTGGGATATTTTTCAATTACACCATTCTAAAGAGTTAGTAAGGATTGAGCTGAGGTATTTTCTAGTCTGTAAAATGTGGCTGAGGAGGCTAAGAGAGGCAGGTCAAAATGACCGGGTAAGTTTTGCTGTTCTTAGATGTTATCTTGCATAGAAAAAAGTCTCTGTGAATTATGAAAGCCTCCTAGCACACATATAACTTCTTCTTTAATAATGTAGTTAAGAACATTATAAAATACTATCTGATTTTTCCCCTTCAGGAAGTACCCAAAGCATTTTTTACCTATGTGGCCAAACCTATTCTAGAATGAAGAGCTAAAGATACATTTGAAATATTAAATGTGTAATTGGAAATTCCAAACCACATTAAGTATCTGTCTTTTGTGTCCCTGTCACTCCTAATAATGGGTGGTTATATGTGTCAACAAAGTCATATGTTATGTTTATATAAAATTATGTTCACTATAAGTAAATGAAATTTCTACACAGAGCTACACATAGGCCTCATTCAATTAGGCAAAAGCTTCAGGAGTTAAAACTGTTGAGATTGTAACAAAAAAGTAAGGAAACAAATTTTATATATATGGGGGGGTGGTAGGGTGGGTGGGGCTATGGGAAAAAATGAGAATTAAGTTGTGTCTTATACTGGTACAAATCCTCATTATGGAGTGCAATCATGATGTGTATATTTAATGTACCAATAAAGATAATTAAAAAAAAAAAAAAAAAAAAACTGAGGTTTCCCAGTCAGAATTCTGCCTCAAGACTACAAGGAAATCCTGTCCTTGATTTGCCACAACTGCATGAGTGACTTTCTTCAAATAAACCTCCTCACGTGTACATGTTTCTCTGCAGAACTCTATTACCCTCAAAAAAGTTCTGAGATTTACCTTCCCGCTACACTAAACTGAAGCTGTGGGCCACACCATTAGGCGGCATTCCCACATCGCCGCAGGGCGCCTTCGGGGTCTCCCAGTGCTCACTGACCACTGGGTCACTGGCTGAACAGAATGAGCCCTTTACAAAAGACTGCCAAATCGGGTACGGGATACCTGAGAAAGGGAGGGAGAACAGGGTCCCAAACTGGGGGCTCCAGCACAATGACACTGGCAGGCAGATGCTTCATTTCTGTAGCCAAAGGTACAGCGATGTAGAAAAAGCAAAGACCTAGAAATTAAAGTTCAGGAGTCCGTGGTTTACACCAACAGCTATTTAATTTTTTTTTTTCTAAAAAGTCAGTTGAATTTGAAGCTCTTAGTCCCATGACCTTTGACATATTGTTTCCCCATTAGGACTCAGGGTGGCTGATCAGTTTGACCTGTAGCACATTACTTAAGTCTAGGTCACAGAATTTGAAGCAGAGGAACCGAAATCCCAAAGGTGTAGAGGTGAATTCAGTGGATCCTAATCTACTCAGCGCCATGATGCATGGTGAGAAGAAAGACTTAAAGACAGAATTAAACAAACAGACATGGGGAGCCAGGGTGACCAGTGCTCTGGCGGTCAGAGGTCTGAACAATGAAGGGCCCTGAACAGCCAGAGTCACTAATATTTTTTGGTGACGTCATAGTTAGACTGAAGCCAAGGCGCTACGTGGAGTTGCTGTGGATACACTGCTGATACAGGCAAGGCTTGAAAAGGAAAGATAAAGCGTTCTTGAATTACGAACAGAACATACAAAATGTAAGTTGTGGTGAATAAAGAACCTTGTCTTCTTAGTTAAAAACTTTTTAACTCTGGGGAAATAATTATGGTGAAAGTACACTCTGATATCGGCATATAGGTTTCAGATGGAGTCACTTCTAGAAACAAGTTAATTGTGGGATTAACTCTTTACAGCCTGCACTGCTTCTACCCTGCCTAGGCATAATCAGTGACGTTGTCGCCCACATGCCTTAACACTTGTTTTATACTACTTACATCACGGACAGACACCAGTAACCACACAGTAATCCTAAGTCCTCACCAGAGTAGGTAGCTGTCTATAAGCTGGGACAAGGCAAGAGCTAGAATGATAAGGACAGTCACGTGAAACATACCCAATGCATGATAACGTAATCATTAATGTGGCAGCTGGTTTTGGTCTTCAAAGGTAGAACTGCTCTGATGGATTGTGCAGTGTTGGAATAGATATTTATGCTTAGTTCTCTGTATGGCTGAGGCCAATGTACAAACATTAAATTGATTCTTAAAGAATAATTCGTCCTTTATCATTGTACATGGAAAAGAATCTTCCACTTCAAGAAGCACATACAACACTTATTCTACAGATTAATAGCTTCGCTTTTTGCTATCCCTCAAGATGTCACTTTGTAGGATAGTTAACCTGTACCAGAGACAGTGAATGAATGTGGAAAATGCTTATAGCAAAAAAACCACATCAGCCATGGCACAGGGCTAGAAGCCAGTGAGGCCCTGTAGCAACAGAAATCAGTAGTACTTTCTGTTATCCATTCACTGTCAATGCAGGATTCAACGTTCAAAACAGAAACTGTTGTTCTACAGAACAAATCACACAAGAACATCAACCATAAAATGTACCCCAAAATAGGAAGATGTGTTTATAAAAAGTAAACAAACAACCAAAACTTATTTCCTCGGATGTAACACCCATGGCAAGATTTCTATTCCTTTACTTAGTTTAGGTGAAGGTTTGCAACATAGAACACCACAACAGGGAATGGCCACCATCAGTAGCCATGCCAGAGTAATGTGAGGCAAGCACTACATGAAGACAAACTCGGTAACACAGGATTTAATTTTCTGTAGAATTTATTATAGACTATTGTGTTGATCTTACTATGTCAAATCTGTGAACTTGTTAAAACTGTTGACCTATGCCACACATAAATCTAACTAAACCTATCCTGAAAATTGAATCAATCACGCAATGCCTACTTGGTGCCAATGAACCCCGTCATAGACCTGAGAAGGCTACAGTCCTCAGAGAACAGACAGGTCACTAACAATCATCAGTGATACTGTCAATTTTCTATCCTTAGAGAAATACTGGGAAAATCAACAAATTTCTCCCTTCTAAGTAACTATCAATGAGATTAGTTTAGAAAGAGGATTTTTTTTTTTTCAGTCCAGAATGTTTGTGAGGACTCAGAGAGCTAGGGGCTAATCAGAGATGATTAATGAACCTTTAATAAAGATCAGTAGGCTTGGCGGTCAGTCTGGTTTTGAATTACTATGTTTTAGTCAATAGCATTAACCAAGTATCAGCTACAAATTTCTGAAATGAACAGAAGTGTCAAATGACCCCTACCATATACCGTGCTCTTTCCTACTGTGGCTCCTTAAAACAGACACCATTCAAAGCAACTGCCAGCTACAAAATAAACTTTACTCCACTGTCTCTGCTTGCCAAAGAAAGATCTCGTTTTTCAGACAAACTCACTGAATCATACAAATGATAATTCATGACCATGTAAATAAGATGGAAGAAAGAAAACTTCCTAACTATACTGGAGCCCATGCGAGAATGATCATATCAGAAGAATCATTTTTCCAACAGTCCCGCTGCCATGAATGATATTATCATGAGCCTGAGCAGCCTTCTCCAGTGGGTACTGAGAACCTATCACAGGTTTCAACCATCCAATATCCATTCCTGCTTGAAGAACTGATACAAACTGCTGAAAATCCTCCTAAGGGAAAGAAAAAAAAAAAAAAACACTATTGTAGTGGATAACATGGCTGAAACTTTAGAAACAATGAAAAAGCTTTTTAGAATTAAGAAATATATCACAAAGAGCCTCTTACAAATGTGTGGCTTTTGTCAACTTGTCCAGCACTACATAAAACATAGTATCCTAAAAGAAACCATAAGTCCCATTTGCCTGGAAGACTGTTAGTTTATAAAAACCCACTGACCTAATTACTAACGCCATTCCCTTTCTCTCTCCAGAGTCTTGATGTGGGTGGTAAAGTACACTGCAGTTCTCATTGTCTGGTGACTGACCCTTACTTACTCCTCTAGTCGGACAAGTAAGCGTCATATGCACTTTGACTGTTAGTCTGCTGATATTTAAGTTACCAAAATCAAAACGGCTTCTTTTCTGACCTTGGTTGATGAAAACAGAGAAACTCCCATTATACTAGTCTCCTTCGCCATGGTATCCCGTGGATTTATGTCAGTAGAACCTCTGCTGCCAACGACCTGTTGTGTGAACAACACATCTGCAGGTAAAGATTACTGCAAAATAGTGGTAAATTGTGGTAAGACTTTTAAAGTGGTGAAGAAAACTACTTACTATTACTCGTCCTCCATGTGACAGAAGTTTCAAGTCATTACGAAGATTTACATTAGCTAACATTTCAATAATCACATCAATTCCTTTTTCACCAACGGAATTCTATATAATAAAAAGGAATATAGAGTAAGATAACAAGGGGAAAACACTGTAAAATAGCTAGTAGAGTGCCATATTTTACAGAAACTTTTCCCAAATGACACATAAAATGTTACCTGTTAAAGACTAACAATGCAAATTTTTAAATGATATATTAAGATGATCTGATTTCAAGGTACCAGCCACAACCCTAAAATGGTAAAGATCCGTACTACATGAATTGCTGTAATGAAATACAATTGCCTACGATTTTCAGGAGCTACGCTCACTTGGAATGTAAAATACTTTTTTCCTTAGCTACCTCCAACTTTTCTGTCTCTCAAATGAACTTTTGCAGAGAAATAAACAATAAATAAAAATATTCAAGACCTTCAAAGAAGTCCTGTTTTTATTTTTTAAAAAAAGAACAAAAGTAAGACAGCACGAGCTGCTTGGGACTGTGGTGTGTACGTGCATGTTAACATGTCTGGGACTGTGTGAAAGTGCGTGTGCCTGTGTGTGTGTTTGTATGTACACTCACACGCATGCATGTCAGTGTTTGGTTGTATTCTAAATGATTTACAATCACTTGTCACGTGTATTCTCTTCTGTTGATTCCCAAAATCTAAAAATGAAACTTCAGAAACGCTCATCTATATTTATATTGTATTTATTTTATTTTAGCAAAAAAATGAGAACCTGCGCCACACATTATGCTAGAAGTCATGTTGAGATCAAAAACAAAACTAGGAAGAAAAATGGAAAATACTATAACCATGCCCATGGGGCAATCCCTTAGAAGCTACCTGAGTGGAAATAAGCCTTAAATGTGGAAGAAAGAGTTAAAGTCTGATTGTCAGCAATGGTCAGAGAAAGTTCCCTGGTGACGTGAACCCTGAGGCATAAAAAGGAATTAAGAAAAAAGAAAGGAGGGACAGCAAGGGAAAAACAGACAAAAGGCAATGTCTCAATATAAGAATCTCAAAAGCAAAAAATGCAAGGAGAATCAGCTTTCTGTGGATGTAACCGAATACCTGAGGCAATCAGTTTATGAAAGAAAAGGCTTACTCCAGCTCAGGGGGTTGGAGGTCTCAGTCTATATCCCTGCTGCTTTGGGGCCTATAGAAGCTGCAAAGGACTCATGAGGAGCAAGCTGCCCACCTCATGGTGGCCACACAGCACAGTGAAGCCCAGTTGTTCTTCTTGTCGCTAAGACACAATACAGGACAGCCACAACTTAAGGAAGGAGAGGTTTACCCTGGCTCACTCTTCGAAGCAGTTTCAACGCGTCGGCAGCTGGCTGTGAGGCAAGGCAGCAGAGCAGAGGAGGCTTACTCAGGGTTAGAAGCAGAGAGATCAAGGGAGGAGGAGGGAAACAGACCCTTCCAGGACGCACCCCCAGTGGCCCACCTCCTGAAATCAGGCTTCACCTCTCAGCACCATATTTAGCTATAAACTCCTCAGTGGCGAATCCACTGCTGAGTATCCCACACCTATAATCCAGTCACCTCCCCAAAGTCCCTGCACCATGAGCCCATGAGGCTTTGGAGGGGCTAAAAAGAGGAGGGCCCATATGCCCTTGAAGGTATATTTCCATACGATCGGCCATCTTCCAACTAGGCCCTGCCTCTTAAAGGTTACACAATCACCGCTATCACCAGCAAAAGTGCTACAGATGGAGACAGATTCTTAACACAGAGGCCTTTGTAGAGTGCTCACCCAAACCTCTGTGGGAGGGAAGAGACTGTAAATTGGTACAGATTGGAAATACACTAAATACCATGTTAAGGAACCTGGGAAAATATTTTAAAGCAGGTATTCGTTAATCCAAGGGCCAGGAATGGGGTAAGGTACTGCAAGAGCAACAGAGAACCAAAGAATGGAAACTTCCTTTCCTGATAAGAGATTCTCTTTTAGTTATTCTGAAGATTGTGTTGTTTTAGTAGAAAATACAAGAGGGGACAGTAGCTCAAATGTAACAGCCACGGCTGGAGAAACTGAGTCATGGGCGAATGAAAGGTCTGAGTGAAGGACACATCATAACGCTGACAGAATCAGGGGACTGACTTGGTGGGTGGGAGGGACAATGGGGGTAAAACGTCTAAAAATAGAAACGAGGGTTTCTGTCAGGTGAGCAGATGAATGGAAGCTCTCACAGGCTGACGCCATGAAGGATGGACCTCGGGACAGAGACAATTTTGGGAAGCCGGAGCACACGGGTAATAACTGGCGCCATGTGGACAAGGAGGCTGATTAGGCTGGAAATCTAGCCCACAGAAGACGAGACCAAAGCAAAAAACCCTCAGAGACACTCATATTTAAGCAATATAAAAAGAAAGTGGATTCAAAGTGAATTGTCAGAGAGGCAGGGAGAAAATCAGCTGCAATGTGATTCAATCAGGGCCACGTGCTCCAGAAAAACCAAACAGAACGGACTTGGATAAGCCCAGGAGCCTGGTGACCAAGCTATCGCCTCTGACAGCCATTTCAGTAGTTGGGATGTAGATGAAATTGCAATGGGTGGTAAGAAAGGAAGAGCAGGTGAGCTCTCATTACTTTTTAAGTCTTCTGGTGGAAAAAAGGAAGAGAGAAAAGGGGTAAGCTGATAGAATAAAGGAAAGATGTTTACAGAGAAGGGGAGAAACCCAAGCAGAACCAGTGAAAACACGCAAGACCAGACTCTCAGACTACTGCTGAACAAAAGACACATTCAGAAAATCACCAGTCATTTTAATTATTGTAAATGTTCTTGGAGAATGGTGTCAATACTGGATCCTAGGTGCTATGGACATACATAAAGTACTACCTTTGCTGAGTCTTTGCAAAATTATTTAGTGATAACTTCACACTTGTGTTTTCCTCAGTTTGGAATGACCTAGTTTGCATAGTACTCATAACTTTGGACATTCTAATTCTTTCTAAGGGTTTAAGATTAGCAAAGTAATCATGTTAGTAAACTGCCAGTAGAATATAAAATGAGGAACTTTGGAATCTGCTTGAACTCTTACGTAACAACTATATGCCACCATTTGGAATGAGATAGTCATTATTCCCCCAAAGCACACAAGTAACATAAAGCTTTACTCCTTGCTCAGACAGATTCAGGGAATACTGCCCTCCTGTGGAAAGCAAATCTTTCATGGAAATTTTCTATCTATAACTTTACTTAAAATGAGACTTACATTAAAGAACATCAATTTTTATAACTATAAGACTCTAAAAAGGTTATATTTAATACACATGCAACACAGAAACCATAGTAAAGATTGTAAAATGAACATCTCTGTTTTTAAAATTATTTAAAATACATAGGCAGGGCCGAGAATTTAGCTCACTGGTTCCAGCGCTTGTCTTGTAAGTAAGTACAAGGTCATGAATTTGATCCTTTTCATTGGTACCAAAAAAAAAAAAAACTCCCCAAAAAAACACCAGATAGTTAGAAAAATACATTTATGCAGAGTGAGGAGGCCAACAACTTTAAGAGACTAGCGGATGAAAAAGTTTATACAAAACCATGTAAGTGTCCAATAACCAATGTGTGACTTCTATACCTTGATTTTTTCAATATAATTAGCTTCTCTGTGATCAAATACTTCTTGGGCTCCATTTTGCAGAACAATCTTTCGTCCTTCCTCACTACCAGCTGTGCCAAAAACCTTTAAGCCATAAGCTCTAGCAATCTGGCATGTAGCTAATCCAACCTGAAAAATAAAATAGAGCCCAGTTATACATTCTTTACATCCCGAAAACATTTGTTAACTATTTATATCATACAGTGAACTTAATATTCTTTTAGATTTAACCTACCCTGGAGGAACTTACACCGTACATGAAGAAATAAGAAAAATGACTTTTGTGTTATAATTTCCTGAGTATAATGTTAAACATCTTGCACACATTGCTTTACTTCATCCTTGCAATGATTCTATGAGGTAGGTATTATTTTCATTTACATTCTACAGATAAGGAAGCTCAAAGCAAAATACAAGTGCTTTGGGCCAGTCAACCAAGGAGAGGGAACAGGAGCCTCGGCAAACTGCACCTCAGAATCCAGAGCTATTCACCACGGTCCCACAGTGCTGTGCACTGTGCACAGAACGGGCTTTATCTATGATCTCAACACTTTTATACTGCAATAATTAAATAATAAATACTAAAATCAAAGCTAAGGCCACTATTATTGAAGCAAACTTGGTTTTCATATTAAGGTCGCAATATGAACTGTCTCCCAAGGACTCATGTATTGAGGCCATGATCGCCGATGTGATGTGCCGAGGTACAGCCTCCAGAGCTGACCAATCACCATGGAACTAGCCTCATCCACGGAAGGATGAGCTCATAGCTGAACGAGCCCTCACAAGGGAGGCCTGCTGGACACAGGTCAGGAGGTCAGGAGGGGAGGGGTGCCTTGGACTGGTATATTTTGCTCCTGGCTGTTCCCTCTCTCTGGCTCCTCTGCTATTTTCTGGTGACCATGGTATAAGGAACTTGCCTCTGCCACGTTCCTGTACCATGATGTCTTGCCACTGTGCCAAGAGCAACAGAGCCAGCTCACTGCAGACTGAGACCTCTGAAGCCATGAGCTTAAGGACACCTTTCCTCCTCAGTGCTGCATGTTAGCTCTTTTGTCATAGCAATGAAAGCCAGAAATAATGCCACATATTTGTAAAGTGCTTATCGTGGGCCAGCCCGGGCACTTAATGGAAGAAACTTCCATTGTAAGGAGAGAGATGATCATCAACACAGGCATACATATTGTAAAATAAATTGAGAAAATGGTAAGTGCTAAGAAAATATAAAACCAGCTACTGGGTTAGAAAGAGTTAGAAGGGGATCTGTAGGTGATCAGAGCCGCTACTGTGCAGAAATGAGGCCGGTGGATCTGGGCACCAAGGCAGAGAGACCAAGGCCAGAGGGCTGGTGTGCACAGAAGACATGGCCACAGGGCACCCGGAGAAGTGCAACGTGCTTGAGAGTCCAGAGGACACAGAGAGGGTAGCTATGGCTCAGACAGACTGTGTGAGTGAGAAGAGGCCAAGGGAGACGAGTGACATGGGTCTGTGAAGGGAAAGGTAAATGTTTTGGCTATGTGACGAGCTGAGCAGATTCATTATGAGATTAACCAGGGGAAGTGTAGGCTGAATTTAGGCTTTGGGAAAGGTCACTGCAGTCACAGGGGAGGCAGAGAGACAGGAGGAAGACAGGGAAGGAAGAGCAGCTCACGCCTGCTATAACAGCCCCAACACAAGGAGAGGCCGGCTTGGAGGAGGCACAGGAAAGAATAAGAAGAAATTTAGATGCAGATTAGAGGCAAGTGACTTCTTTATAGAGTAAACGTAGCAGGTGAAAATAAAAAGTTCAGGATGCCTTCCAAGGCTTTGTCCAAATTTATGAGTTCCATGGACTGCACAGCCAGGTCCCTGGAGGACTGAGAAATCACTCAGATATGCTCAGCTTAGCTGCACAGCACTCGCCACGGTAGAGACGTGCTGTAATCGAGTGGACATGGGTACATCTGGACCTCGGCTCACAGACTCAACTGGCTCAACGGGTTTGGAAAAGAAAAATGGCCACATCTGTGTCTGTGTAGGGAAGGTGGCCTCCGTCGTGGTGTCACTCAGCACAGAGCTTGCACACAGAAACAAAGTTCTGTCAAACACTTCTGTTTGCAAACCAAAATGTTTGCAGAGAAAAGCGTTTGTGAACCACGGTCTCACTGCATGATGCAAGAGTGCAGAGCTGGAGACAAAGCCGGTGTGAATCTTCTTCTAGACAGTACTTAAAGCCAAAAGATTGGATGATATGACAAGAACACCAGGGAAATACATTTACTATAAAAGAGAAATAAAAATCAAACTAAGGAATGTGGGTACAAGAACAATTATGTAGGCGGTGACACTGGGAAGTATGTATGATCAGATGCCAAATGAATGGCACACGTAAGTGTCACACTGTTAGAGCTGAGTTTTTTGACCCTTGCACTGGTGACATTCTTTGGCTGATATTTTCAGGTGACACTTCCTTGTGGTCACGCTCCTGAACTTGGCAAGAGGGTTTGACAGAATGCCTGGATTATCTCCATTAAATGTCAGAATCTTTTTCCTCAGGGTGACAACCAAAAAATGCCTCTAGACATTGACCTACATCCCTGAGAGGAAGGGGAGAAAGATTCGGTATCACCCCGGACTGACAACCACAGGAGGAAATAGGCTGGGTAAGAGAAAATAATTCAAATGAAAAATGATGAGAAATCTGCTAAAACTGTAGCAGTCACAAACTACCAAAAATGAAAAGCACCATGAAGACTGAGGCATACAGGGCTGATAAGCCCGAACTCAGCCAGGGATCTGTTTGATCTAATAGATACTTGGAACTCTCTGGAACATGGAGGGAGATACACAGTTGTGTGAGATACAAGTCACCACAGGGCCAGCACAATTGACTTCTACTCTCATTTTCAAGTAAAAAAGCAGACTTCTAATGAAACCATAGTTTAAGCTACACATTTAATGTGAATACATATCCTTAGCCTCTATTTTTAAAGGGATCCCCAATAGTTTTTTGAAGGGTGCTGCTTATTCTTGTCAACAATTACAGCAGGAATGCTCTTTCCACAGATTCTACACCATTACTGTCAACTGTTGTTCTTCTACTTATCCTGCTAAAACTAAAGTAGGGCACTCCCTACCAATACATCGGCACCACAGCTGTGTTCAAAAATCCCACACCGTTTTAAACAGAGGACATAATCCCAAAGGTGTCTGAATTAAATGAGGACAGAAAGTACAAACAGAAACAAGGCAAAAGCAGCCCTCTCTCCCTCGACAAGGCGGGAGGATCAGAAGTGCTTCACTCCCCAGGACGCCACCCGTCCACACCAGCCCAGGATGTAACAGACTCAGCCAGCCCCAAAGCTGTGTGGATTTTACCTTTAAAAAAATTCATACTGAAGTGCCTGGGCTTTTTATGAGAGGTAAAAGGAATAAAGAGAGATTTTCTTTAAATTCTTCGCTCTCCTTCCTACTTAAATTTTTCCCTTCTCACAGAGCACAGGGTCAGCTCTAGGAAATCTAGTGCAATTTAAATAAATGCAAGTGTCTGACAGATCCTCAGTTATTTAGGGCTAAATTTAATTTAGCCCAAATATAGAATCTTTAGAAAAACTAAAAATTGGGAGTTTCAGAGGAGTGGCACCTGCCTGGCAAGCACAAAGTCCTGAGTTCAATCCCCGGTACAGGAAAGAAAAAGAAATAAGAGTGTTGACAGGATTTATCTGTCCTATTTTCTCAAGCCACATAAAGACAATCTTGCCATTGTTTAGTAAGAAATCTGGTCTATGAAATCCTTCTGAATAGATCTATTTGGGTCATACAGACAGGCAGATGTGAAACTTTAGGATTCATTTCTGTAAAGATGTAGACAAGCGAAAACAGACCGCACTCCGTCCACTTTGAGAGTAAATTCACATTCTCAGTATACCACTCTCATTTTTCACAGCAAAATCTGCCGCGTAACAGGTCACCTCTTGCAAACTACCGCTCAGAATACACCGCTCTCAAAGGGTTAACCAGCTTCCACAGGTGAGCTGTCTTGCCCTAGGCTCTTTCCTTTTCAACACTGTAAAATCTTGTCTCCAGAATTCCTAAAGCCTCCACATGCAGGAGGGAGGTCATGCGGATTTCTTGTTAAATTCCAACGTTGGAGCTCTCGCTTTTCCTCTAAGCTCCTCCGAGGCAGAGTAGCAGCCTATTTCTTGAAGAGCTTTCTGACAGGCCTGCACCGTGTGATTTCCATGAAGGGCTTATTTTCCCGGTTCCGAGTCCTCTCCTCCCAGCATTAGCATTTGAAGTCAGGGGTTGTGGTGTTAAGGACACGGCTGTACACTGCGCTCCGCGAATGTCATCAAAGCGCAGCGGGCAGCGGCGGAGGGAGAGAGAAAGGACTCAGGGCTCGCAGTGTGGCTTTGCTGTGCTGTCTGGGGCAACACAGGTAAAGCTTTAATGAGCCTATTTCTTTAAAGGAATACCGAATTAATATTGACCTTTAGAACTGTTTAAAATTCTAAATAAATATTCTTGTAACATAGGTTACTGAGAAGAAAACAAGGCCAGTGTGTCTCGGCCCCCACCCGGTGTAGATGGAAAAATTAACACATCCATCTTTGATGAGGTGATATGTTGAACTCCGTAACCAGGAAAGGCTAACCAAGGGTCAGAGAATTCCCTTCAGAAGAATGAGGAAAAAGATTAAAAAAAAAAAAAAAGCACTCAGGACAGTTTAAGTTTAGGTTTTAAAAGCATCTAGATTGCTGTGTGAAACCCACAACCCCAAGCTCATTTAAAATTCATCTTCAAAACAAATACTCACTCCTCCACTGGCTCCGTGAACCAGTACACTTTCTCCCGCTTTCACTCGGGCCCTGCGGACAAAACAAAGCACAGGTTCCAGCCCCTTATCTTTTTTTTTTTTTTTAATTCAAATCTTTATTGGTACATTGTATATGCACATCATGATTGCACTCAACATTGTGAGTTTGTACCAGTATATGACACAACTTAATTCTCATTTGTTCCCCTTCCCCCACCCACCCTACAACCCCAGCCCCCTATATACATAAGCTTTGTTTCCTTTTTCTTTTATCACCATCACATTATTTTTCCTGTTACTTACCCCTACACTCCATTTCCCTGTGAATATTTTCTATTTCACAGTATTTATCATACATCCTAGAACTCATTCACATCTTCACCTTTTGAAGGTGATGGAGTTTAAGAACTTTGCCTTTTTTTTGAGACAGGGTCTCGCATTTGTAGTTCAGGCTGGCCCTGAGTCAGCCTTGAACTCACAGCAATCCTCCTGCCTCTGCCTCCCAAATGCTGGGATTACAGGTGTGAGCCAGCACACCCGGCTCTGTGGTATGTGGTACTGGTTGCTCATGGGCGTGAGTCTCCACATCCTGCACTGTCACATGTGGTTACTGGGGATCGAACCCAGGTCCTTCCACTTGCAAGGCAGGTGCTGGAACCACTGAGCTAAACCCCCAGCCCAACTCTGGCTTATTCTGAAGCACTCTCTCTCTCCCTTCTTCCAGCTAACACCTCCCCATCTCACATGCTCCAGATCCGCTCCCAGCTGTGCAGGGTCGAACAATGGCTCTTTAGTGCTGGGGCAAAGCACAACTCCCGCTCTCGGGAGCAACCCTGTGCCAGGCACTGTGCTGGGTGCGGGTGTCGGGACTTGGTGTTGCCTCCGATTCTGTGCTCGGAGCGATGCACCACAGAGCAGGGAGGCACCGTGGCCTGGTCAAAGGGGAGTGTGCATCTCCCGGCACTGACAATCACAGGGTCCTACTCTCTCCTCTTTTCCATGGTGATTGTCTGAATTTATATCTCTAGCCATCTGACTCCACACTCATTTATCTCATAGGCTACAGGGCTTCTCCACCGAGATGTCTGTCTCACACATTCAGTTTGCCTTCAAGACTTTCTCTTCTTTGCCTTTGTCGCAGATCTGCACTACCCAAGACAGAAAGCTACTTGTATCCCTAAGCTCTCCAGCTCTCTCGGAGTATCCTCCACTTGCAGATGATTACCAAATCCTTCAGCTTCTGCCCACGCTAAACAGCAATGCTTTCCTTTCCACCTCTTCTAACGTAACCTCTGCTGCATTCACATGTATTTTGCCCTGAAGAGTGTCCTACGAGATTCCTCTCTTTTGCTCCATCTGATTTCAAGTCCAGCCCTCACACAGCCCATTAGTGGTCTCCGGGAAACACAAATATAATAATAATGCTCTCCTGAATCAGCCATTTCAGAATCCTCGATACACTACAGAACAATGTGTGAGCCCGAGAGCCTAGATCTCTATGATCTTAAACCCGCTTACTTTATAGTTACAGCATACAGTTTTTGACAGCTCACATTCCAACCTATTCTTTGCTATTCTTTGCTTTCAAATCTTCTATTCAACAAAACCAAATTGCCACAGCTCCCCTCAGACACCATGCTGTCTTCCCTACACTCCACATTATTACCACTGTCGAGAAAATCCTTATATCCCCCAACTCCTCCTCTTCAGGATCGAATCAAAACATGGATTCTCCAGTCTGCGTCCATGTGGGGTAGGGCTTATAATGTGCTTTCAAACTGCTGCCCAGATGGTTCTAACAGATAATGGGATTTTATGAACCGCAGCTTTGAAATAATCCAAGCCTTCCCTTCTCCAGGAAACTGACTTGCCACAAAAAGCACATCCCTTGTGAGCCTGCAAATCCCTTCCCACATCTCCCTCCCGTACGCTCCACACTGATAAGGATGCCATTACTCTACATCTGCCCTACTCTCTGGACCACGGGCAACTTTAAGATGGCGCATGCTTTGCCTTGTGTCCCCAGGGATCACAACACTCCTCACGTGAGCAGTTCCCACTCCATGAATGCTTCATGGTAAATAGTAACTGGAAGGAAAAGACAGATGCATGGACGGGTGGCAAGAAGGGAAGCATCGACACTCCTCTCCTCTGGCCCCGGCTATACAACTCACAGTGCACCTTTACCTGTGCAGCAGAGCCCGGCAGGCGGTGAAGTACGGGATGCCAATGGCGGCACCCTGTTTGAAGTCCAGGCTCTCGGGCAGCGAGTACACCGTGTGATCTGCGGCCACAGAATATTCTGCGTAGCCCCCCGAGATGGTGCTGGTGGTGAAGACTCTATCACCTTTCTAGGGGAGAGATCAAATTAATGCATACACTCGGGCTTCAGAATTGTGTGGGATGGATTTATCCTTTATGAAAAACTGTCGTCATTATAAATGAGTATTTACACACTCTTTCCTACATCTTAGAATCTCATACAAATTTAGAATTCAAAACACTATAAAGTGTTTGATGGATGGAAACCAGTGAAAGGAAATGGAAAATGAAAAGGAGATGCTCCCAAAGGCCGTGATGAGAGTGACGTCACCTCTACTGAGGTCTTGCTAAGCAGGCGCTGCACTCAAGTGTCTTGTGAGCATATTCTACTTGGTCTTCACAATACTGCAAGATGGGCACCTTTGTTACTGTGCTTTAAATCTCACCACAGACAAGGACACTGAAGTACAAAGAAGTTCTGTAGTTCCCTCCTACCAAGTAGTTAGCAAACACCAGTCAATACAAATAGTGACATCTGTGCCCAATACTTTAGGGTAAAGTTTCTTCCACATAGCAAGTGCTTTTCGTGGATGTCCTCACCCCTACATTGCCATCATTTTCTATGAACAAACCCCAGAGCAGGAAACCACACCGGGATCCTGACAGCTCGACGGGCCAGGGCAGGCTTCTTCACTGTTTGCATCTTTAAATCTCAGCGAATGTCTGCAGGGGCCTCACCACTGAGAAGCACACATGGCCTGATAGCTCCAACACGACTTGTGGACTAGGGAGGTCAAACTGCCCACTACAGCCATCGACCCTAACTTCCTTCTTTGAAAAATGTAAAGCTAACATTTTCTGGAGTAGGCAAATATCAGGCCGCTCTGTATACCTTCATTAGTCTTATAATAAAGGAATCTGAATAGAAAGAGCAGCCGGTAGGACAGATACAAAATAAAGATTCTAACGGCATCCAAGAGTTAAAGAAAAGCATCACCACTCAATACTGTCTCCTGCAAATGCTCAACTGTGATTGGATTAAGATTTGTCTTGTTTCTGCCATTTAAATGCACATAAAATTGATTTTAATTTGTTATAGTGTAAGTCTAAAGTGTTCAAGTCTCATGTGTTTGGACGATAATTCGATTATGGACGTGCCACAATTAGAAGTGGATTTAACTGTTGATAGTTGAGTAACTACGTGGGGGTTAGGAGGTGCAGCCTGGTTGGGTGTGGGTCACTGGGGACGTGACCCTGAAGGGCATATTTCTGTCCTTTCTCTCTCGATAGGACAACCTGAGTTAAACCACAGGCAGGGAATATGCAAAGAGGTGGACAAAGCAGTTCTGGTAAAGGGGCTTCTGAGTGAGGGAGACTGGGACACAGCTCCAACCCCAGAAGTCACCAGGGTAGTCACACAAGGAAAGAATGGACCTGCACTAAGAAAGGCTGATCTGTTTCCGTCTTGTTCAGGGCGAGGTTCCCCAATCTGACCTTGTGGGCCTGGCACTGTCCAACAGAGTATTCAGGAATGATGGAAACACTCTACGTAGGTTCCATGTTCTACTATCTAGCAGGGTGCAGTTAGATGTGTGGGACGATGAAGCATGTGAAACCCTGCCAGTGTGACTGAGGAGCTAGATTTTCAACTCGAATGTAAATTAGCTTGATTTGAATTGTTTAACTGCCACATGCAGCCAGGGATGACCATTTTGGACAGCACAGTTTCAGAGCTTAGTTGAAAATCCTGAGCTCAAGATACCACCCATGATTATGGAAATGAAGGGAGTACATGGAGGCACCATGATAAAGGTACCCAACACAAACAGAGGGCAGAGGTCCAGTCAGGGATGGAAAGCCCCTGGGGGCACCAATATCTGAGAAGCAGCTGGGATTAAAGGGGCCTGAAAAGGAAATGCCCAGTGAGGAGAGGCCAAGGAGGAGAGGAGAAAATGATGTCACAGAAGCAGAAGACAGGTTGGTATTTTTGAGTTTTTGTTTTTTAGTTTTTAAGAAAAATGTAAGTGATTGGAAGTGTCAGATGTCACAGAGAAATCAAGAAAGATAATGATGTAAAAGGGCACATTAACTCCAGCAGCACAGCAGGTCATTAGTGACGTTGGCAGGAATCATTTCTGGAGAGTGACGGGGCAGAAGCCAGACTGCTACCAGCTGAGGGCAGAAAAGCTATAGGAAGCCACCATCTTCCTGTGCTGAGCCACATTTTTCTGCTCATTTTCAGCCTGGTCTTGGTAAATGCACAACCAAAGTCGAGCGGGTTGGGCATTATGAGAAAAGATGCTAGAACACGAGTAGACTGTGAGGATGCTATCTACGTTTTACATTCTGTTGTCATATAAATAGCAAAAGCTCTGATCACAACACTTTTAAAGACTTTGATCTGATTTAAAGCTCCACACTGTACAGTGGCCTTCCATGTTTTCATGCTTTACATAGAATTAATTTTCCCTCTATTTCATGTAAAGAATTAATTTTCCCTTTATTTCATGTAACTAAATGCGTAATATAATTTTAGATTATGATGGCTTAACAACTACTAAAAGTTTAGGAAATGATAGGCAGAAGTTTCTTGATTTGTAAAGGGACAGAAATTATCCAGTTATTCACACCAGTGCAAACAAACAGAGTCTCTGGATCAGAAATCATTTCGTTTTTGACAAGAGGAGTCCCCCAAGTGGCAGAAACTATGCAATGAGGTTTGAAAGTCTTAAATACAAAAATATTTTAAAACTGCATTAAAGTAGTTTAATAAAAATATTAAGCCAAATTAAAATAATTAGAAATGCAATACCTTGAAAGCAGACACTTTATTGCCAACGGATTCTATTACCCCAGCCACATCAGTGCCAGGAGTATATGGTAAGGATGGTTTTCTACTGTAAGTACCAGAGCGAATGTACGTCTCAACTGGGTTGACACCACAGGCGTGGACTTTGATTAGAACCTGTAACGACAGTGTTCATACAGAGCATTCACGCATTCTTTCAGATTATGGAAACTGTAAAAATGAAGACGAGAAATGAGTCCTTGCCTTCAACAAACTCATATTCTAATTTTGCAAGCCAAAGTGTAAATGAAAACAATATTAAAAATAAACATTGCTGTATAAAAAAAATTGGGGAAAGAGGAGAAGAAATATTTAAAGGAGGTGTGCAGAGACCTCTATAGATTCATTGAACATACTTCCTCTCATTCCTAGGCAGGACATTATTTTCTGGCCTCCTTTATAATTATGAATAACAAAGGGGCGGGGCGGTACCAGCGAGGTACCACTAGTGAGGACATCACTAGTGAGGACAGTTACTTGCCAGAGCGCCCCTGGCAAACCTTCCTAGGCAGTACACACTTTCACCCCTCCACAGAAACCCGAAGTCAGGTGCTGAAGCTGGCAGAGTCCCGTGCTGAAGCCTGGGTCCCCATGGCACTGTGGGAGGAAGCAACTCACCACCAGTGTAGAGTTTGAGAAATCCTTTTCTACTTTTGAACCAATAAGCTGTTGTGATTGTATCTATTATTATAGTTAATTTTGCTATTAATACAGAATAATTCTCTCTGAGAGGAGAAAGTTTACAGAAAAAGTAGTATTTGACATAGGCCTTAAAAGATGAAGAGAGGCTGAGCAGGAATGGGAGAAATGTGGGCATTTCTGGTAAAAAGAATGGTGTGTATCCTGACAGAGGAAGTGAAGGGCCTCTTGAGAAAAATGAAGTCTGATGATGGACAGAATGATCTATTGAGGAAATGATAAGAAATAATCTATAAAGATAACTTATAGTCAGATTGTGAAATTCTCATAAGGCTTGCTGAGGAAATTAGACTTGGGATCCATAGAAGGTATGGTAATAAAGGTACCTAACTTTGAATCAAAAGGATATCATGAATATCATTGGAGATGATTAAACTCTAAATTATTTTATATCATATGTGAAAAAGCATGAATGAAGAAGCAAATTGTTTTCCCACCATGTGAAAAATAAAAATCACGGATGTTTGCAATAGAAAAACTTATTTAAAGCTACTTAGGACTGCACTTAAGAAAATCCAATTATTGCCCTCCATGGTGGATTTTCAACTTCAAAAATTTTCTCCCTTACTTTCTATATCTAGTTCACTAATTATATTTACAATAATTTTGTCAGGTTCAAAAATATAAACAGTGCAAATTCTGTCCAAATTCATCGTCTTGAAAAACCAGTCTGAGTCTGCCTGTTCTGAACCTTAACTTATGTACAACAGTTGTACATCTCAGTTGGGATACTCATTGCCTGGGTGAAGTAATTGTTTCCACCTGATGGTCTTCTGGATCCGGGATTAAGACATCCGACCGGAGTGTCAGCACTTCTGGTCCACCAAATTCAAAAACTCTAATAGCTCTCATCAACCTCTGTCCAGTCGTCATGGTGATCTAGACACTAAGAAAAAATTCAATATATTGTCATAATGTATCCTGGCTATCACTGTTTTTTCCTCTGGAGGGGAAGATCAAACAACTTTTCAAAAAACAATTTGAATCATGAGGTTACCACTGATCTCATTTCATGTTTAAGGACCTTTCATCTTACAAATCCTTAAGCTACAAAGCAAATACTTCATACAACTTCCTGTGGGGATTCAGGGCCTTCAACAAGGGATTAAATACGCAAACAGAAACATCTGGACAGACATGGCCTGATACTGTATGTTTTTTATTTTGTGTAACCTTTGAGTCTCAACTTCTCAGAAATTTTAGGGGCTAATATATGATCTATTAACATGAAATAAGACCCAATTTTTCTAGACTATAAAATATTTCAAACATATTGGGAAACAGGAAAAACATAATAAACACCATTATACCTACCTTTAACCAATCTTCACACTGTAAAAACCTAAAATATTATTAAAAGCTACTGAACCCATCACTATACCCCTTTCTGGTTCAGCCTTTTAAGAGGTGATTATAACTATGATTTCTGTGCTAATCAATCCCAAGTGTGTTATACCAGTACTGCTACATGTGTGTATTATATGTTATTATTTTGCATGTTTTCCAACTTTACCTAGATTGCCCTGTACTTAATTCTGCAATCGGCCTCAGCACTGAGTTTTTGAGATTTATCAGTGTTAAAACATTTGACTTTATGCAGTTCAATTTAACAAGAAGGTAAAAACACTAAATACTAAAAATGCTGCTCTGTGTTCAATCTTTTGTGAATTTCAAGTGCTCAACTAACCTTTTTATTCTACCTCTGTTAATATTAAAATGAGAATTAAACTCTGTAAAGGAACAAAGAGCATACATATATAAAATTACATAATTTTAGAAAATATTCTGTAACTGTAAAGATGTAGCAAAAGGATTTTGACCCCACCTCCAAATCACACACACAGTCATAACCATTTTTCTATCAGCAGACATCATTATTATTTTCCAAAAAAAGTAAAAGTAGTATCAAAACTATTAAGAAATAGGATCTCTGTCTTCTAACACATTTATACCCTCTAGCTGGGACTTTGACACTGGCTAAAATGAGAAAAAGGAAGCCAAGAAGGAGGTGACTCCCCTTCCCAGGCTGTGGATACCCATCTGCATGACACAGGTCCACTCTGTCTAGGGAGCTGGGCGTGACCTCTGCAGCGCTACCCTTCCACTCCCTTCTGTTGATCTCACTTCCCTGAGCCCTCACCATTCTGACTGATCAGCCTCCAATGTACCCTCACTTTGAACTCAACTACAAAATCATGATCAAAAGGAAATATAAGAAGAATAAAACAATGTGAACTACTAATAGCAATTATGGTAATTCTGAAATTCCCATAACAGCTGACTTTTTTCTGAAAAGCACGACTTTCACCTTCGCTGATATACTTACTTTCACAAAAGGTTCAGCAACAACAGTTATTAAATCTGCTAAATAAAAATAAAATCACCATACATTTTAAGAATCAGAATACACGGCAAGAGCTGAGATTTGTGCAGGGCCACACAGAAACTGGACTAGAACCCAAGTCTTATGCCTTAAATATTAGCTAACTTTTCCTTCTCACTGTACAATCCTTGAAATACTAGCACAGATTAATTTCTTAGAAATAATCTTTACAATAATGACAATGTGAGAGACTGAACTAGAGAGAAAGAAGTTAATTATCCTGCAGGTGGGATCATATACAGTATGACCTAGACTTCTATTAGAGTTCAAAATTTCGTAAATTTTGGTTCCTAAATCAGGAAACCCAGTAGAAATAGAGGGCATAATTCTATCAGGAAAATAATAATTTATTTACCTGTACAGTGAAGATAGTAGCTAAAATAGGATCTCTGTGAAGACAAAACTTCAGAAATACAGGAAGAGTTTCACAGCATTCTGAGCAAATGATTAATCATTTGTGGCTTCATATCAGACAGAGCAGGTCTCTCCATGCTTGTGGTTATAAATTAAACTGGGCCAGGAGGGCTTTCTACTTGTCAGGCCTTCGTTTTGATCAAATACATACTTTCAAAAAAATTTTAAATTATTTTAGAGTATATCTGTTTAATTTTTTGGTTTTCTTTTTTTACTTCTGAACGCTTGCCAACCATACTTCAGCAGTCTGGGACCTGCAAACCTTGGAATTCCTCTACTGTGATCCTACAGGATATGCTTGAGTCCATGTGGTTTAAATGAAAATTAAAAGGTCAGGACAAAATGCTAGAATTATATTTTAACATAGAATAAGTGAGTTCCCAAAGCCAGTATAGAAACATATTATGAGACAAGAGTAAAATTAAGAGGATTTCTGAAAAAAAAAGTTTATTTTTTCTAAACTGAAAACTCGGAAAGAGAAGCAATCAGTTAAAAATTTTTAAAAAGTGTTTCTGTTGATCAAAAATGACTCGTGTGAACATACTGCTTATTATTCTTAGATAATGTGAGTGCAAAAAAAAAAAATTTAAGATGACCATAACAATTTTCTATTAGATCAATTTTCTGTTTTATCTTCCCGTGAGTCTGAATCTCAGGGTCTTCGCTGACTGGGATCGGGAGGGAGGGGGCTATTGGATAATTCGGAAAGCCGACCGGATCGTCAATGGCGACGGGGGCTGGACCGGGGACAACCTCGGCCCCCGCACCTTCCATCACAACGCGCCCTCCCGGGTCCCTGGCGTGCGCCTTCTCTGGAAACTTTCCTAACAGGTCTTCCCAGGCCATTTCGTCCTATTTTGTTTTGTTTTTGAACATTTTTCTAGGTGGGATGTCAGGATCAATGAAGCTATACATTTCTCCCCAAAAGAAGACACACCGCCGTGGGCATCCGGGTGGCGCGGAGGCCCTGCAGCCCCGGGGGAGGCCGCCTGCGGGATCCAGTCCCTCGGCCCTGCTCCTCGGGGAGGACAGACAGACGCTGCGGGACAGAGCCGCAGACGAAGTCCAGCTCGTTCCAATAGTCCAGGCCAGGCGGACACACGCAACCTGAACAACTCAGGGGTCTTTTAAAAAACCACTTACCCGCCTCCAAAGTGGGGGTCAAAATCTGCTATGGCTCCAAGGCAAGGAGACCTGTGTGGGCTGTTTCCAATTTTTGGAGACTCCGCCTTCCCGCTCACTCTGAACTGTTCTGAAGCTCGCGAATACTCAACGAGGAGGAAGTTTGGGCCTTGACGGCCACCACTCACTCCAAGATGGCTGCCCCCAGTCGGTAGAGATGAACCTGAAAGTGAAAAGTGAGGGTCCTACCTCCCGCGCGTATGGATCGCGGAGCAGAGTTCAGCAAGTGGAAAGCGCAATGTCTGAGCAAAGCGGACCTCAGCAGGAAGGGCAGTGTGGATGAGGATGTGGTAGACCTTGTGCAGCTCCTGAACACGCGAGAACAGTTTTTCACCACCAGTTCCTGCGCGGGCCGCATCCTCCTCATAGACGGGGTGAGGCCCCCTCTGCCCTCCCAGCTCCTGCCCCTAGTGCACAATTTTAAGAGCCCTTTGACTACCTAATGCAGCCTGTTCGTCCCTCTGGTGGGTGGTTTCGGCTTCTCTGCGTAGAAACTTAGCGATGCATTGGAACAGTACTTCTAAAACAATTGGCTGTTAATTTCCTTGGGGTCATTTAGTAAATTCTGACTGTACTGGTCAAAGGTGGGGTCGGTATTGTGCATGTATACCATCCTCCAAATGGTGGCGAAACTGCCAGCCTGCGACGTATCTTAAGTGGCCGCAGTGTACATTTGATATTTTGGATGTTTAAGGAATTAAAGAATTTTTAGTGTGACAAGGTTCATGCCAAAAACCATATTTCAACCCTTTTACAGAATCATCCTGTATTCAATACTGAAATCGCTAGAATCAGGGTATTCATTACCTCCTTGTGGCTAACACCATTCATATAGTTTTGGTAACTTTTCCATAATGGTTGAGTAATAGGATTATAGGCAGCTAAGTTAGATGGAAATTAATATACAGTCGGAGAGGGACTGAGCCCTCGAAGAAGTCAGCCCCCAAAATAATGACATCAGAATTGTGGCTGGTGGCACATCTGAAGGACAAGCCTGAAGATGTAGATGCAATGGCCGGGCCTACATGTCTCCCTAAGGGATAAAATAGTAACTTCCAATTATAATTAGTACCACCTGGTCCAAGATGTCCAGATATGCATCAGTTGCCCAGGTGGGTCACCAGAGAGTCTGGACCCATCTCTTCCCTAAATACCTCTGTGTTCTCCATGTACCCTACCTATGTTGGCTTTATTGGATTAGTATTAGCTAAGCAGCCATACTTGTAATTCTATAGATTAAGTGTAGTGTGACTCACATATCGTACCCATGTTATGATTTTGCTGGATAAATTACCCCTAATAAAGAGCTTCAGTGGCCATGCACTTGGGAACCCTTCCTGGAAATTCAAGCGCTATTCTTTCCTTATTTCCAATAAAACTTTCCTAACTTCTTCCTTTGATTTGTGACTTCATTCTTTAAGATTGTGAGACCAGGAACCCAGCACATTTGACACCATAACAGAGTGGGAGTTATAGATGACTAGAAAATGTAGTGAATGTCATTTGAAATGACACTATTTAGAATCTAACCTAGTTATAGGAATTAATATAGAGTATATGCTCCATAGGAATTTTGTGTGGAGATAATGGGATCATGTATTTTCTATGCTTAATATCTTGCCTGGCATATGTTAAGTGTGGTTTAAAATTGCTGTGTGTTCACTGTATTACAGTATTCGGAGTATTGAAGACAGCACATTTATATGTTCATTCTTTAGGTCCGACTTCTACTAATCGTTTGCAGATTTCGTAAGTTAGCAAGGCAGGCTCTTTATATTGGTTCCATTTCCTCCCAAGCATTGATACTCTTACGTTGATTTCAGAGTGACTCATTGAGCCACTGTTCTCTTTCCTGCAAGCCATGATAAACACTAACGGAACTACTTTTTTAAAGCAGAATTTTGTCTCCCACCTTTTTTTTAACATTGGAAAATCCAATCCTTTATTATATCTTTCACCCCTACTTTTCACTATTCATCTTTAGCTACTTAATAAAACTAAATTATTTTTTATCTTACATTTGCCTGCTTTTGCTTTAGTGCATGTTCTAACCCTGAAATGTTTCACTTATCTTTGGACTTCTAAGTCATGATTCTCAAAACACATGTCTTCTGAGTCCATACATACACTTGGACATAATGAGTCCTTCTGAACTGGTCCAGGACTTTCTCTGAACCTCTTTTCATTTTATGTATTGTCTTATACTTGTGATATGTTTTCAATTTACCTTATTTCAGACAGGATTTAGAGCAGATTACAAGGAGATAGTAGATAAAGATAGATAACCCAGACATGACCTTAGTTTTCAAATCATGCCTTTAGATTCCTGTAAGCTTGGTAAAGGTGACTGACATTTGACTCCGACGTTTACATGAGCCAGCAGAAATTCGGACACCTAAGTTATTAAAATCTTGATTCAGGACATGAACAGCCCTTGCTGGCTCTGAAGCGAGACAGCAGCCTCCTGTGGGCTCATTGTAAAAATAGTTCCTTGGTAGAAGTATAGTGATTTCTGCTCATGTGGTTTCCTGCACCCTCTTTCTAAGTGTCTTAAGGGAAGGATCTGTGTATATGTGACAGAACTTTGCAAAATAAACATTTGTCTGGCTTCAGTCAATGTTAGAATTTTTGTCTTCCTAAAGCTTTAAACTTTCAGGCCTAATATTTCCTGATGGGACTACATATAAAGCATTCTGTAGAAATTTCAAGTGTATGCCATAGAAGCCAAGCAAGTTTTAAAAAACTGAGTCGCTCAGGTGTCTCTAAAGAGTGGTGGCCCTTGTGTGGGACTAGAGCAGTGCTACCCTTCAAAAGAAACTCAGGTTCCCGTGTGTGTGATTAATACTGTGCGAACGAAATCCAGCAACTAGAATACAACTCAAATGTCACTGCTGGAAAACAGTTTTCTGTTTTCTAAAAAAAAAAATAGAAAACAGTTTTCCATTCCTTTCTCTTTACAAAAACATGACCGTATTTCAGAACATATTAAGTACTTTTAACTTTGAAAGCAGGCAAGCTATTTTGATTCATTTTTGTTTTGGGCTAACAACCCAAAATCATATTGAATTAATTTTTTTAGCACTTAAGTTTATTGATTTAGGAAGCCTGTAATACACTATGTACTCTTTTTATAAGTATTGCATGATTAAATTAATTTTACTTGTTATTTTAGGGTGTAAATGGTTTTGAGGTTCAGAAACAAAACTGTTGCTGGCTGCTGGTTACACACAAACCTTGTGTAAAAGAGGATATGGTAAGTTTTTATATATAAATTTAGAAACAAACTTAAATTCACAGTTACTTTAAATATGCATCGAAAGAATAGGACATTCAAGGTGATTTATGTGCATAATTATAATGAAGGAAGATTATAAAGTCTAAAGCTTTCATTACAAAGGCTTTTTTGGGTTGGAGGAGATAAAAGTGTGGAAGTATAAATATTTATGCAGGCATTACTTTCTGTGATTCAACAAAATACATCCTTTTGGGTGTAAGAGAAAGTTCA
Organism: Petromus typicus; assembly: GCA_004026965.1. NCBI lineage: Eukaryota > Metazoa > Chordata > Mammalia > Rodentia > Petromuridae > Petromus > Petromus typicus. The sequence goes on along the minus strand of PVIR01003740.1, from coordinate 15,641 downwards.
TGGATGTCAGATATATTGGATCCAAATTTTGAATTTCATTTCTCCCATTTAATAACTGTAGCCTGAGGCAGATAATTGAAGCAGAAGAGGACTAGCCTTGCCTATGCATTACGAGCTTCACTGATGTAGATAAATTGTACATTACTCACCTGGAGTGCTTCTGGGAAGTCTTCATATATGTGCTTGGTTATTTATTTTCCTAAATTGAAGTGTTTAGATGAGTTTATATAAGGTTATGTCAAGCAAGCACTTTTCATTCCTGGTGAGTTTAGAAATTCAGTTCCATTTTATACAGATAGAAAGGGTGGGGGGTGGAAGAGGGCATGGCTGGCACAATGTTGACTTCAGAGTACTCTGTCTTCCTCTTTGGGTCCTGGGCTCTGTATTCTTTTCTGCTGCAGATGATTGTTTTCATAGCAGGAATTACACTGCCAGCAACTCCAACACAAAATGATTTGCTTTTCCTAAGATTTATTATCATTCTCAGAGAGGGACTCTGAGCTGTCTGGCATGGATTCTCTGCTGTCCTTTAGATCAGTGCTTTTGGCTAGTGAGATGATACAGCGTCCTAAGTCAGAGATGGGCAGTGACGCTGGCATATGCCTGGGAGAGTGGGTGACAGGGTCACAGAGAGTTTCTCAAGACTTCCTCAAGACCCAGCTGTTAGGAGGGAGGGAGGCCGCCACTCGGGAACCTTGGGCAGACAGAAATAACAGCTGGCTTTTATAAATTCTAGCTCGGACTTAATGTTATGTGTTTCACTAGGTGCCCAGCTGTGCCACAGGACAGTCTATAACACAGGTGCCACCAGGGTCAAACACTGGTCAGTGCCATGCAGGGAAGTGACAAGCACATGACTCGGGCTTGCTCAGAACGGACCAGACACGTACCAGGCTCAGCAATGTCACGTTCACTTACTGCAGGAGGGTAGAGACAGAACAAGACCCAGCTCCTGACCATATGATGGCTCCCATAACACATGGGACAGGGACGCTGTGACTGCATGGGCCACTTGATGCTGCTATGGAAGGACCTTGACCCTATTCCATGGAACCTGAAATCCTGGATGTCAAAGATGTCCCAGAGGGCCATGAATTTGCTTATTTTCAAGTGACACACACATAACTAGGCAGTTTCAAGCAGGTTCACTTGTGCCCCATACACAGTGAACAGAAGTGCACTGCCTCGCTCTGTAGCTCTGTGTGCAGTGTGGTGAGGAGTTTTCTGATGTTCCTACGTGGACCACAGCTGGGCACAGAGCAGAGGCACCAGGCTGCGCTTAGACGCCTTCGCTCGCTATATACTCGTCTCGATATCAAGGTCCTAATGTACTGGGATCCCGGGACAAGCTCCCACATTCCTGTGTATGATGAACAAAGCATTTCCAGTGCTGCCTGCAGCGGTAAGGAAAAAGCAGCTGGGGCTGAATGAAGTTTAAAGGTGGAAGGCACGCTCAGAGCAGGCAGATTCATGCCAGCAGAAAAGAAAATGGCACAAATGCAGAATACGTTAAGCTTAACAATAAAATGCATGCTGGGGCATAGGGTGACTCTTGTTGGGTTTTGAGAGTGATGGACAACATGTCTGACAAGATGCTGAGGCAGCCGCGCATGTCCTTTCCCGTAAGTCACTTGGTTAATTAGGTGTGCGCATAGCTGGTGCATAGGTGTGAACCTCTAACGAGATCCGTGGCAGGACGGTCATTCTTCTAGATCAGGTCGGCCTTCTGGCACACGTGCATCATGGTTTGGAAATTCAGGAGTTTCTACAAGTCCTTGTTGTTTCTCTGCTTCTGCCTAGTAGGCCTTAAAACTAAAGTCAGGGTGTGGACATGGGGCACGGCCCAGATTGTGGTGAGTGGAGGGGAGGGGTCCCATACCCCCTAATTGTACTATCTGTACAACAGTGGATCCTCAAATTATGACTGGCCCTATATGCGGGCAACTTGGGTTAATTAGATTAATGGAGACTTCATCTGTCTTTTCTTATCTAGAGCATGTACCCAGGGAAACATCCAGATCTCAGCAGTATTGATTTGTAACCAACTTGAGTTTTACAGTCAGCTTTCAGGAACTGATTGAGTTTATAAGTTCAGGGACCCCTGTAGTAAGACAGTTTTCCTATATTATAATTCTTGATGAAAAGTACATTATGGAATTAAATGAATAGTAGCTTACTTAGTACATAGTAATAGTTGGAGAAAATGGTATTGAAAGTTTATGGGAGAATAGGAAATAAGGGCTTTTTTTTTTAGATAGGGTCTCACTTTGTAGTTCAGACTGGTCCCGAAGTCAGCCTCAAACTCAGAAATCCTCCTGCCTCTGCCTCCCAAGTGCTGGGAATACAGGCGTGAGCCACCACGCCCAGCAGTGTGGTATGTGGCACTGGTTGCCGCTGGGGTGAGTCACCATGCCCAGCATTGTTGTATGTGGTTACCGGAGATCAAACCCAGGACCTTGTGCTTATAAGGCAGGTGCCAGAACCACTAAACTAAATCCCCAGCCCTCGAAATCAGGACTTTTAAGAAAATAAGTCAATTAAAAAGTGTTTTGTGAGTGGATGAAGAGAGCAGAGGGAAATGTGATTGCAGAAGAATATGCTGAGTGAGTCTACAAGGGGCTAGAAAAACCCAAGTGGTATCAGAGGTGAAGGGTCCACAGAGGGTGGGCTCACACTCTGGTGTCTGACGTCTCACCCTTCCCCTGTCTAGGTGGCAGCTCTGAAGAATGCCTGTGGTGATGCAGTTTTGAAATTTGAGCCCCTTGTTCTTCATGTACAGTGTCGGCAGTTGCAGGACGCACAGCTTCTGGTAAAGTCTCTGTACTTGATTTAGAGATCTGTGAATTGACTTCATTCTAAGCCTTTAAATGTTAGCATGTGGTTACGGAGCTCCGAGTGGGAAGTGGCTGAAGGTCATAGCACTAACATAGGTGAAAAGTGGGTAGATCAGTGTGTGTTAGTGTCTGAATCAGTAGGATTACGAGGTTGCCTGGGTCAGGACGGCCCAGCGAGCAGGAGGAAAGGGAGTCAGAAGAAACTCTTTGGGTCTGACCATAGCACCTGCGTATGCTTCAGTCAGATGGGGAGCACTGGAGGCTCACGGGGCTGTGATCAGACATTACTCACATACTAAGTGTGGAATGTCTTCAGGACGCCTGTTGTAGATGCCAAACACTGTCTGTTAAGGCTCCTATAATATGGTGACTTAAAAGAAGCTTATTTTCTGATTGTCTTGGTGGCTGGAAGTCTAAGGTTAAGATACCTGCAGGTGGATTTCACCCAAGACCTCTTCTCGATTTGTAGGTGCCACCTTCTGCCTAGATCGTCTGTTGGCCTTCCTCTGCAGTCCCTTCTTGTAAGTGTGCCAGCCTGTTCAGTCAGCGTCATGCCTACAAGGCCTCCTTCAAGCTAAATTGCCACCTTATAACTTTATCTCCAAGTCCAGGCACTTTCTGGATAAAAGATCCAACATCAGATTTTGGAAACTCTGTGGAGACTGTTCAGTCCATAGCAACACCTAGTTCAAAACTTCAGCCTGTGTTTGGATAGAACCCAGCAGCAAAGTGGATGGAAGATGCACACGGGGGAGGTGTCAGGAAACAGCACGTAAAGCTGTGCCAGTCAGAGAGGAACTGGGTATAAAGGATGAAGGAGCAGAAGGCACCGGAGCCACCTAGAGGCGGGCAGTTGGCCGGGTGGCCTAGTGGAATGAGAAGGACTGGCTGTGAGAGACTTGTACAAGTTAGGATGGATTTCACTGCAGCGATCTGAACTGCAAATGTGGTCATCAACATGCTTGTGGGGCTTAAACAAAGGAACTGGACAGAATCTGGAAAGGAGAAGGGGGACTTGCAGCAAGGTGTCGTCACTGTGATCCTCTTGACATTTTGGGTCAGATGATCTTTGTTGCGCGCTGTGCACTGTAGAAGTTTTGAGCAGTGTCCCTGCTTTCTGCTCACCTTGCCAGTCCCCCAGCCCAGCCCTGCCAAGCCACCCCCACCATTTGTGATGTCATGGAGCCACTGGTGTCTCCAGACATTGCCAGATGTCCTGGAGGATAAAAATCATTCTTGATTAAGAACTGTGGACCTGGAGAAAAGAAGAGGCCACATCTGGCCCCAAGGTCCCATTTACAGATATGCAGATGTTTAGAGACTGACAGAGTAACTTATAAAGTCATACCATCAGTTCAGAATTTTTATGCTTTTTTTATTATATCAACTAACTTTAGAATTAGAAAAGATGCTGAAATAATCTCTGTCTTTGAGGAAATATCACACTCATTTAAAAGGCAATCTTTTTATTTTGTGTCCTTGTATACAGCATGGTGAGGTGAATGATTGGTTTTTGGTTATCTTCTTTGTGAAAACAGTCACTAGCCAGATGTTGCTGTTTTATTCAATTCTAGTTTTACTCTTTTTCAGTGACACTTCTAAAGGTAGTATTCTCTCATCTCTACTAGGAATTCTTTTTTTTTTTCTTTTTTTTTTTTAGGTTTTTGGAGACAGGGTCTCGCTTTGTGGTTCAGGCTGGCCCTGAGCTCAGCCTCCAACTCACATCACAATCCTCCTGCCTCTGCCTCCCGAGTGCTGGGATTACAGGCGTGAGCCACCACGCCCAGCACTGTGGTATGTGCTACTGGTTGCTGCTGGGTGTGGGTCTCCACATCCAGTATTGTTATGTGGTTACCGGGGAATCGAACCCGGGTCCTTGCGCTTGCGAGACAGGCGCCGGAACCACTGAGCTAACTCCCCGGCCCATCTACTAGGAATTCTAATGGGACTTTTAACCATATAAATGAAAAGATCTTTCTAGGTTTGGAGGTTGTTCATGTTTCTTGTACTTAAAGAACTGAACAGACAATCTTATTAGCTGAGTGTCAGAATTTAACAAGTTTTATCTTCTTGCAGCATTCAGTGGCAGTTGATTCTGGTTTCAGGAACTCTGGCATCACAGTGGGAAAGAAAGGAAAGATTATATTGGTAAGATAACTTTGGGCAAAAAGCAACTTTTGGAGACTGAAATGTTCCCGCTTATTGAATAACATTAGACCCCTGGCTTTATTCTCTCCTCTCAAGTTTTCTTTCCCAGAAACCTTCAGTGACATATTTTTCCTACAGACAAAATTTGAGTTCTTATTGCATAATACTGTTCTCTACTTACTTTCACCAAATCCTTGGCGCTGAGTAGTCCAGGCCCAATTTAACAAGCAGCATGATATCGGGGCGGAAGCTACAGCGGAGCAGGAGTCTTGTGTATCAGTTCCACAGCCCCACTGCTGTGTCATAGAAACTTATGTACACTCCTCAGTCCCTGGGGTGTGGACTTCTCAATTCCATCACTGGTCCAGCCGACTGCTGTCGCTCCCACAGGGAGCTGAGTCCCTCTGTACCTACTGATGAGTGACTGGCTAAAGTTGCTTCTGTGTCACAATAGCAAAATGAGGTAGTTGTGATAAATATCGTATAACTGACCAAGTCAGAAATATTTGCTTCTAGTCTTTTGCAGCAGAAGTTTGCCAGGTGATCTTGAAGTCGCTGAGTTCCTCATTCTTGTCTCTTCCTGGTCAAGTCAACCTCAGTTGTTTCCCATACATACTACACACACTGTATCTGGTGGCCCACACAAGAGCACAGCTGTTTTTAGCTCCTTCTCTGTCCTCTCAGTCTAGTTACATACAATTCCTATCTCTTCTGCCTCTCACTTCTCACACCAGGACCCAGGCCAGGCCTTTGACACTGCCCTCACCATTCCCTGTCTTTCCCAACTGGTCTTCCTCCTCTAGGTATTTTCCTCGTGATCCTCCAACCCACAGAGCCCCCACACCACCCCTTGAAAACTCAGGAGTGTCCCGATATCTTCCCTGATAGGCAAAGCTATACCAACACTGTTGTATGTCGAGTTATTCATGCTCCTGTCTCTTGCACACTCACACTCCTGCTGTACAGAACACTTGGTTGTTTCTGAAGTGCATCCTGCGGTCCCCGTCTCTGTGCCAACGGACAGCTTGCCTCTCTGGCTGGAATTCCCTCTTCCCATGTTTGTGTCTGGTGAAAGTTCACTTAGCCTTTAAAATCCCAAGTCAGCTTCTTCATTGAGTGTGACTCCTCAGATGATCTGCTGCCCCTTCTCCGCGTTTCCCTTTCATTGCGTGTGTGTTGCTTTTGTCGTAGCGCCTCCCATGTGTTGTCATTCTTTGCCCATCTGTTTATATTCTGTTCTAAAGTGAGCTCTTAAGCTCCAGGTCTATGTAACATTCCTCTTGCATCTTTATACCTTAAAGGGGACTTAGAATGTTGCAGTAAAATTTCCTTAAATGGCTTGTATTGTTTATTATAGCTGTTGCAGAGTGTTTGTTCGTTTGTTTTGTTGCTGTCTTTCTTAACTCTGTCCAGTATGTGGAGTGTGTTCACTGTCTCCTCAGTGAGTTACTAAGAGGGGACCCAGAAGCACAGAGCGAGCTGCTGCCCTGGGAGGGAAGAGGTGCCATTTAATCTTACAGCTGGACTCACTGCGGGCAGCAGTAGGACACTCTGGCATCGTTCTTTTTGATCTTCCCTTGATACTTTGTTAAAGTTTCATTTATTTCTTTTCTTTAAATTGCATATTAAAGCTTCCTAAGCCATAGTGAAACTGAAACCATTAAAAAGTTCCTGCATTCCTCGAGATTACCTGTTTTTTGAAAGACAGTGTAGAGAATGCCTTTCTTTAGAAATGACTGGAAATGGCGGGAATGTTTATTTAGTCATTTTCGATTCATCTGTGTTCAGCTAAATTACATCACAGCCCAGACTGTCATTGCACTAAACCTTGTTCAAACTCAGCCATGGCTGGGACTTTGCTTTAGTTATCTTCAGTGTCTCATACTTAACCTGTTTTTTCCTTATAGGCTGTCCGGAGTACACATGGCTTAGAAGTTCCATTAAGCCATAAGGGAAAACTGATGGTGACAGAGGAGTATATTGACTTTCTGTTAATTATAGCAAATCAAAAAATGGAGGAAAACAAGAAAAGAATTAAAAGGTATAAAAATTGGATGTTTCCATGCTACTCATATGCCTAGGCTTTCTTTAAAATTATTAATATGTACTATCTTTAGTTTATAATTCCAGCTGTAATTTTGTCATCAACAATGGAAAGATGATCAAAATGATAGATGACAATAAATCCAACTGGTTGGGCACTGAATAGAACATGAAGGGGAGGCTGTCTCATAGAGAGTTGGACATGTGGTCACTAATAAAGGGCATCAAGGAGAGAAATGTCATCACCCAGGAAAGAGCAGCAGAACCCGGCAATGATAAGATGAAGGCAGCCAGGAAGGATGTGCACACTGTCTGGGGTCTGATCCATGTGGAATGAGAACAGCCTGGTTAATTTAAATCTAATAAATATTTCACACCTCGAGTTCCTTAATACCCAGATCTTGTCATAGATAAGATCTAGAATGGCAGTAATTGGCCAACTAGAAAAGATATAGCTATCAGTTCACATAAATACACATCTCTTATTCCTAAGCTTCATCCCCAGGCAAATGAAACTTAGCATTACTTTCTTTTTCAGTGTTTTCCTATTAAGAGAGTTTATATATAAAGAATGAAATCTTGTGCTGTCTTTCCTGCACAAAGATAATGCCACTGAACTACCATCATTCGGCTGTACATTCTGAGTTACTCTCCAGGAGACAGCCAACTGGATATCATTTATATTTTTTCTGTTTTTCTTCTCCCAATTCTTGTGGCTACTGTACCTCCCATCATCTACTGCCTAATATCACTTTACCCACTATCCTCTCCATCTTACCGCCATTTTCTTCACTCAAGACCACCACGGTAGCCTCTTTAACCGGTCTATAGTGGGATATTTTTCATACATCTCTCTGTTATGTGATATTCCACATCACACAAAATATGAATCACATCTTTAAAGTATAAAAGAATCTGTTGTTTAGCTTGTTTGCTTAAAATTCTTCCAAACCTACTTCTTTTTTGAATCAGCCAAGATCAGAAGTACCAATGAAAGCAGTGTAGTGTGATAAAAAGAAAACTAGTCTCCAGAGGCAGAACTGGGTTTAAATCCTGATTCTCTCATATTACCTTCCTGGGCTTCGTTTTCTTATCTTTTACCTCTGTGAAATATATATCTTGAAGAATAACTGTTAGTATTGATTAGATTGCTTGTGCATAATGAGTGCTCCTTCCTGTCATGCCCCGGATTCTCAGAATAGGCTATTCCTCCATTGACTCATGAAAAATAAACCCGTAGCCATATTAATAGCACCACCCTGGCATTCTCAATGAAGACGCCTCATGTAAACCATATAAGTCACAAAAGTAGTAGACTATTTTCTCAGTTGTTCTAGGGATGGTATTTTAGATGCATTGGAGAGAAGTTAATTCATTCTATTAGGATGCCTTCGAGGAGGAGGGTGTAATTTTCTAGCTGAACCCTGGTTGAAGAAAATGAACCGTGAAAACTGGGCCACAAAGTACAAACATTCAAACTGCAGTGATGACTGTACGTTGACCTCTGGCATGGACCTGGCCAATCCGAGAGAGCCTAGGTTTGAACTGGACATGAGTGGTTATTAGTGCCAGTGCAAAGTTTACTGCATTTGGTAGCTAGTGATGCAGTGAGACTGTGTGCCAAAACAGAGAAGGCAGCAAATCACAGAAAACAGTTCTGTCTTCCTTTACTTGAATTTCAACAAGATTATAAATATAGCGAGAGAGCAACTAACTATACACCTGGTGGAGTTAATTGAGCCACGTTCACCATCTATAAAATCAAATTATGTTTTAAATCCATTGACTCAAAAATATGTTTTGAGATTGTAGTATACTTGCTGCTATCAAGAGAGCCATGCTCATCACATAAAATCAGGGAAAAATTAAAGAAGGCTAAAAGTGTCTTAAGATGCTGATTAGAAGATTACGTGTGGATTCAGAAAGTGTGAACAAATTAGCAAGCTCCTTTGGGAACAGCTGTAAACTCTGCCAAATGCAGAGAATGTGTTACTCTTCTGATGTAGAAAAGATAAAAAAAATCAAACACAAAATGATGACTTACCCAGTCAGACAGGGATACTAAAATTGTCTTAAGACCAGTGTCATAATTCAGATATCTACAAGAAAATTGTAAAATCTTAAAAAACCTAAAGTAGAACATTCCAGGAACAATATTCTGAAAATGTGAAAATCTTCAGAGGTAGAATATTTCTTTTTAAAAGAAAAAAGACCTTGTTTAAAAACAAACAAACAAACAAACAAAAACTGAACAGATCCTCTTGCTGGGAAGAGTCTTGTCCAGCGGGAACAACTGGGTTCCTGTGGTTTCTGGCCCTGGGCAGGACAAGGCCTGGAGCAGCAGTCTGCTTTATACACAGCCGGTTCAGAAGCTGGAAGAGACAGGGCCCGACACCAGGCATAGTAAAATCATTTTATACATAATGATTTCCAGGTGAAAAATAAGTTTGAGGATCTATTTACTAGCTACAAGAGGAAGGATTGCTTTGTGTCTATTAATAAGAGGTCAGGACATGAATCAGATGAAACCACCATTTGACTATGAGTAGAATAAAATTAAGCATGCTCTTGTTTTCATCAGCTATGTAATAAGAAAATGTTAAATAAAAAAATAAAAGGGCTGAATATATTGGCATATAATATTGTTAAGAATAAAGAACTCTGAAAGACAAAGTAATTGAATCTATGTCTAGTAGTTGAATTGTTTTTTTAAAAAATTCCTTTTTGTGTGGTAAAATATGAATAATATAAAATTTACCATTTTAACCAGAGGCATTAAGAATAGTCACATGTTTATGAGACTGTCACCACTATCCATCATCAGAACTTCTCATCATCTTGACCAGAAACTGTACCCATTAAATCATACTTCCCACCCCGGTCAACACTAACCCAATTTTATGTCTCTGAATTTGACTATTGTAGCTATTTGTTATGGTTCAATTCTTAAAGAGTCCCCAAAATTTCCTGTGTTGAAAGTTTAGTTACCGTAGCCACAGTTTTCAGAGATAGGGGCTGTGGAAGGTGATCAGATTGTGAGATCTGTGTCCTCATGAAAGTATTCTTCCATTATGAATTCACAGCTTCCTTGGTTGGCGGAGGGAGACTGTCTGGAAGCTCCCTCTCCTCTCCCCTCCCCCTCCTACGCTCTCCCCCCGCTCCCCCTCCCCCATCCCTTTCTTTCTTGGCTGCTATGGAGCGAGCTCCATGAACTCCCTGCCATCCCTTTCTGCCTCTCCTTGGGCTCACTGCGATTGACCCAAGTGGTCACGAATTGAAACTTCCAAAATCATTTGTCAAAAGAAGTCTTTTATTTATTTCAAGTAGTTTTCATAGTGATGGAAAGCTAATACCACAGTTGCCCTAAGTGCGAGCACACATTTGTCCTTTTATATCTGGCTTATCTTCATGATTCATCTGTGCTATAGCATACATATATCAGAATTTCTTTTTTGTTCAAGGCCGAAAAATAATGCATTGGATTTATAGGCCATGTTCTGTTTGTCCATTGACCAGTCAGTGGACATTTGGACAGTTTCCACCTTTGAGCTATTATACATAATTCTGCTCCGAACAACAGTGTCAAGTGTCTCTTCAGATCCCTGCTTTCAGTTCTTCTGGATAATCCCAGAAGTAAAACTGCTGCATTGTGTGATAATTCTACATGTAGTGTTTTGAAAGCTGCAGTACTGTTTTCCACAACAGCTGTACCTCTTTAACATTACCACCAACAATGATAAATCAGAACCATATTCTTGTCAATACTTGGTGTTTTCTGACTTTCTGACAGTAACCAACCTAGGAGGGTATGGAGTGGCATCTCATTATAGTCTTGCTTTGCAGTTCCCTACTGGTTAGTGATACTCAACATCGTTTCATGTTTGTCAGCCATCTGGATTCTTTGGGAAAATATCCATTCAAGTTCTCTGACCACTTTGAATTGAATTGTTTGGTTTTTGTTGTTGACCGTAAAAGTTCTTTATTTATCCTGAATATTCTCATATCAGATACATGATTTTTAGGTATTTCTGCCATTCTAAGGGTTGACTTTTTACTTCAGTAGTGACCTTTGGTGCCTTTTAAAAGCCTTAAATTTTTATAAAGTCCAGTGTACCTCTTTTTGTTGTTGTTGTTGTTGCTTGTGTTTTGGATATCTTACCCAAGAAACCATTGCCCAATTCAGTGTCAAGAAGCTTTTTTTTCCTATTTTTTTCCTAAGAGTTTTATAATTTCATTTCTTGGTGGTTAGGTCTTTGAGTTACTTGGAATTATCCAATGGCTGATTTTTTTTTTTTTTTTTTTAGTACCAGGGATCAAACTTAGGAACTTGTGCTTGACTCAGTGGAGGCCTTAGGAAACCTTTGTCGCCCGTCATTTTTTCTACGAAACTTCTGTTCAAGTTCTCTACAAACTCCCTATGTACCCCAGCCCCATTTTGTTCTCTGTCTCTCCTGAGTCAGATAGAACTTAGTTCTTGGTAGCACGGATTGTCCGCTATTTCTAGAATAGCCTTTATTCCCTCGTAGAGGTGACAGGTTGGACAAAGATGAGCAAGTGTTTATATGTTCTTTCGACAAACACAGAGGCAGCTAGAAGATGTGCAGTACTGCTGGGCACTGCGATTCAGAAATGAACTCAAATGGATCCCACTCGGGCAGCTTTCATAGTAGCATAATGGGTTCAAAAATAACTACTGCAACCTAGGTCTCAGCAGTTATCCTAAAAAAGGCACAGGTACTGTCAGATTCCAGAAAGAAGTAGTTAAATTCAGGTGTGCAAGACAAGTGTAGTCTCAGGGTGCTTCATGGAGAAGGCAGTGAGCCAGGCAGAAGGGCAGGCAGGTAGGGTCTTCCTAAGGGCCCTGAGAGGAGGGGGTTGCACACCCCAGAGAAGCAGCAGCAGCTCAGGGGAAGATGAGCAGCAGTGTGTCAGACCTAGGAGGGGAATGGGAAAGGGGAGCTTCTGTCCCGGACCTGCTGCAGAAGGCGCAGATGCAGAGAGGCATCTTGTGACAGAAGGGGCTCGAGCTCACAGCCTCTTGTGATGTGCTCAGACTCCTCCACATGGATGGTGGGGAGAAGCTAGTCCCTGAAGTCACTCAAGATGGTGACAGGTCTGCAGGGAAAGGTGGAGTTTCCCTAAATGTGAGGGACTGAGCAAGATGGTAGATGGCGCAAGGAGCAGATGAAGCGGTTTAGTCTGGCAAAGCATCGAGCCTGTTGCACCTTGACCCTCAACTCAGTAGAGAGTGTAGGTGCAGTGTGGATAGAAAAGGCAGCTTCCTCCAAGGAGTGAGAGGACATGGTGTCTAGAAAGAGCCCATTAAATGAAAAAGCTGTCACCATGGAATAAGGCTCCATATGGTACTCCTCAATCTTTCTTAGTCCTTTTCCTTTTCCTATGCCTCCATCTTTGAGATTGATTTGTTCAATCTTTTGAGATTGATTTTTGAGCATCTGTTAAATGCCAAGCACAGTACTGAATATCAAGGTCTTGGTAAGTATTAAGTTCTTAAAATGTAGACAAGATATGTAATGATGTGGTTGTATATGTGCTAGAGTTATTGTGTATGTGTGAGTCGTTAGCAAGTTGGTAGATACTTAAGATCGTAGAATTTTAGAGCCGTTCCCAGCAGAACCCAGCCTGTTCATTGGATTAGTGGTAATGCCTGCCTGTAATCCGAACCAGTGGGGAGGCTGAAGCAGAAGGATGGCAAAGTGAGGTCAGCCTGGGCAGTTTAGCAAGACCTTGTGTCAAAATTTTTCAAGAAATAATTAAGTGATAGTGCATCCGTTGGTCCAATTCCAAAGAAGGAAGGAAGGAGGTAGAGACCCAGAGCTGCCTTTTTGTTCAGTATTTATTCTGTACATCTTTATGGAGTGTCTCAGCCTGGTGAGAATATAACAGAAATCAAGTAGACAGGTCCATGGTCCATGAGGTCTGTACTCTAAGCCCCTATCAAGAAGTCCAGGGGGGGCCGGGGAGTTAGCTCAGTGGTTCTGGCGCCTGTTCTCGCAAGCGCAAGGACCCGGGTTCCATTCCCCGGTAACCACATAACAATACTGGGTGTGGAGACCCACACCCAGCAGCAACCAGTAGTACCTCTGTGTTGAACAGAGTCACAGGGTGACATCACATAGAGAAGCAGGAAGCCTAAGATGAATGCAGCATGAACCGCGCAGTAAAATCCAATGGAAAATGAATGAAGGCAAAGAATAATTGACATTTTAAAAATTAGGTAGCTGGTAAGTGAAAAATTCGATTCCACTTGGAAAATAATGAAAATTAGTGAGGGACCTGTTCACCTCTCAAATAGAGCACATTTTATTATCAGTCTGTGAGTGAAGCCGCACTGCTATTAAAAACATTTTTTGAACATTATTCTGGAAAACAGGCAGCTTTTAATCACTCAAAGTGTCTGTACCTTTCAAGGCTTCTAAGTGGTACAAACAGCCTGCCACAGCTCACAGCCCGCCCTCCCCAGGTCGGGGACCTTTAGCCCTGCAAGTGCATTGTTAGGAGTCTATCCCAAACAAAGGACCGGAAATTGACATCGCCCCATTTTCAGAGGTGTTTGTCATACTGTTGTTTGTGAGTAGAGAAAATCTGAAAATAAAGGCCAGATTTTAGTATTAATATTATTCATAGTAAATAATTGATAATTTGAAAAATATTTGCAGTAAGTACTAAATTTGAAAAATGTGTAAAACTTCATGGTATTCTGATTGTCTGGAAAGAAAATATTGAAAGTGGTTATTTCGAGGTACGGGTAACCTATATTTGTAATTTCATTTTTCAAATTCTCTAAAGTGAGCCTTGTATACTTACGACTTTTTTAAAATAAAATAGTAATTTCCAATTTTTTAGACCTCGTAGTGGAATCTTATTGGAATGGAAATTGAGGTTGCAGAGGCGGTTCAAGAACTCCATTTCAAGAATTATTAAAGAACTGAAAACACTTTTTCCTATTCTAACAGTAAGAAAGCCATAAAACATATTCTCTCGATTGTTTTTATATTAATAAGACTAATAGAGGATGCTGTCAAATGTAGGTACATTCCAGATATGTTTCAGCTGTTCAGTTTTCAAATGCACAGATAAAACAGTAGAACTTCATTCTTTACAGGCTTTACCACTGCTTACAGCATGCTTTGGAAAGAGAAACAATTGCGAACTCACATCCCAAGATCAAAAAGAGAAATAACCCACACCGTTCTCCTAAGAAAGAAAGAAACCATGTAAAAGCACACGGCCAGCACATCCCTGAGGAAAATGACAAAGAAATTGAAACCGATGATGATGATGACGACCTCAGACTTGGCATTACCGTCTTCCCTGAAGATTATTAAGATTTGGTTCTGAAGCATCTTGGTAAAGGGTTGTTCGCAATGGATTTTATTAGGCTGCTCTTTGTAAGAGCATTTTAGTTGTTGAGTGTTTTAGCTGTCAAAAATAAGATCTCACTTCTCTGTATCTTAGAGAAGCCCATCTTGCAATACAGATGCTTTTAAAAAATATCTGTCTACTATTTGTTCAGTAAATATTGCCTCTGTTAGGTAATATTTGTGATTAGAGAAATTGCAAAAGTACAGTTGTAATATTAGTGCCTCTTTTCCTTTTGTTTCAGTTTTCACTTCTATAAATTAAAGCTAAACATAGTATTTTTTCAAGACAACTTTAACATTTGAGACATTAAGTAAAGATGTTAATAATATTTAATTTAACTTCAAAGTTTCCAGCTTTTAGAGGAAGGTCGGAGTTTGCTTCGTTTGCCATGGAGCCCAATGACAAATTTGTCCATCCTTTTCAACCTTTTGAATAAAACAGCGATGCCCTTCTTGTGCGGGGCAAAATTCCTCGCCTTCTTGTTCTGTTATTTCTCTCCGACCAGAACTTGCTACTAGCCTGGTGTCTGCAACAAGTGGGCCTGCTGTTCCAGTGACCCTGATCAGCACTGGTCAGCCGGACACAGGCTTCCTAGCAGACAGAATAAATGTGCTGTGGAAAAGTGCGAGGGTCAGAAGCTGTGGGTTCGAGTTCTGACAGCTGCACAGAAGGCGGGGGTCTTCGAGCAAATTTCTTGATTCCTGAGGGCTTCCCTCATGTGTGTCATAGTAACTCTAATGCCTGGCTGATTGACCATCAGCACACTGGCAGGATCATGTTATAAATGAGACAGCATTTGCTGATAGACCACGATGCATGTATATTACCATTTATTTTCATCATAGGATGAAAATGCTTTCTTGCTGTATTTTCATAGTATACCAGGTCATAATTATTATATATTTAAAAGGAGACTCCTAGACATAGAATTAATAAATTACAAGATCAGAACGTTAAAGATTAAAAAATGATACAAGGTACTACACATTATGACTATAGCATTCTCTAATATTTTTATTATCTGCCTAAGTGCTAACATTGTAGTATAAGCTTAAGTTATATTTAGATTGGCGTCTCCCCCGCTGGCCTTCAGACAGCATTTTGTACTTTCAGCTTTAAAATAGGCTGGTTCCCTAGCCATCTCAGGACCTCTCAGTAAATCGGCGGGGATGGTATTATTGGAGTGTTTTCCTTCATTCTGCCTCCTCAGCATTCCTCTGAACTGCTCAT